>ML778964.1:97179-142686 GCA_009831015.1 Picea engelmannii
GTATAGTTGATGATGTTGGTACATATTGATGAGTCATAATTGATGAGTAGTTGACACATGATTGGTACATACTTGGTACATGGTTGGATGCACTTGTTTATGGTACAGGTTGGTGCATGGTTGATGCACTTGTTTATGGTACAGGTTGATGCATGGTTGATGCATGGTTTAGATTTATTGGTACAGGTTTACAGCGGTATATCTCACAGTGATAGTGTGACAGTGGTTCCATCATTTTACTTCTACTTCAGGGTGGTAGGATGGGGCAAGTCCAGGTGGTTGTAGCCACCTTCCGGTTGTAGAAGGAGAACATTGGGGGTTGTAGCCTCCTTCTGGTTGTAGCTAGAGAATTGGGGAGTTGGAGTTTCCCTTAGGTTGTAGCCTGAGAAACTAAGGGGTTGGAGCCTCCTTCCAGTTGCAGCTGGAAAACAAAGGAAGTTGGTGCTTCCAATGAATGTAATTCTTCAAGACATATAAGAAAAAACATTCCGTGGTTTTCTCCCGATTTGGGTTTCCACGTAAAACACTGGTGTACTGTGTATGTGTGTGATTGTTTATTTCTTACTGCTCATTATTAGATAATAATTCTACATTGATATAACATTTGAAGAAAAATGATTATTATTACGCTATTACTGATTCACCCCCCCTCTTAGTAATCCAACAAAACTCGAGGTAGGTGGAGGAAGCATCACATATCTATTCGAAAAGACGATGGAAAGAAATTTGTTATCCAAGACAATTCAATTAAGCATTGTTTTTGACATCTTATCTAAAGGTTGTCCTATGACCGATTATCCAGATTACATGAAATATCTATATTTTCTTCAAATTAAAACTTTCCATTTTCTCATTGGTATTTAACGAGTGGTTGGGAATGGACAAAATATCTAGCTCAAGTAGAAAAGGATGATATGAAAGAGAAGAATGCAAGTTCTAGGTTTTTGTCATTGTCTTTGGATGAGTTTACAGCTATTGATAATACTTCATGGATTTGTATGAGTATTTATATGGTTAATTACCATATTAGGCATTCCTATCTACTCGGGGTTCATAAAATGAAGGAGAATTCTACAACTGAAAATATTTATGAACTTGCTAATAACAATTTGAAGGAAATTGGTGGTATGGATCATTTAATGATCACAAAAAAGTTGGTATGCGTTGGAGCGGATGGAGCATCAGTAATGCAAGGATAAAGGAATGGCCTTTGTGTTAGACTACAACTATCAACTTCATCGTATATGTTGAGTATTCATTGCATGGCTCATAGGATGAATCTTGCGTTTATAGTAGTAAGCAAGTTTCCATCGGTTTCAAAAGTTGAAGATCTTGTACGAGAGGCTTATGCATATTTTTCTCGTAGTCCCAAACAATTTTTAGAGTTTAAAAAATTTGCTAACGGTGTTACAAATGGAAACAAGCTATTAAAAGATGTTGATACAAGATGGTTCTCGTTGAATGGACCAACTCAAAGATTATTTAGTGAGTACCAGTCCTTGGTAGGGGTGATGTATGAACATTGCTTTAATGTAGATAAAGCTCAAGATCTTCTCTTTCGACTAACTGACATAGAGACATTATTAACATTGGTTGGAATTCTTTTTATGCTAGATGAAATGAATGTCCTTGTGAAAATGTCTCAAAGTCGCACAATGTCTATTGCAGAATACACAAATGCAAGAAAATTTGCATGCCTTTCAGTGGATAATTTGTATACGATGCTAGAGTCTTTCGTAGGTCGACAATTTACAAATTGGACTATGATAATTGATATAGAAAATACTGAAAATTATTTGAAGTTTGATGAAAAAGGGATACTATGTATGGAAGTGCATGGGTATATGGTTCATTTTCATTATATTGATAAGACAATATGAACCACCAAAGAGTGCCCTGTGGTAAGAGACCTATTCGACAATGTTTTCATTTCAGTGAGACACAACTCGATAGAAATTGCAAATTCATTGTCATCAGAGATAAGAGAACGATTCCCTCAAGATGAATCGTTGGAGGCCATGTCTATGGTGTACCCTGAATATTGGAACAATATAAAATGTCAACCTACTTTAAAACGTGACTTTGTGGCAAAATTAAATACTTTAGTGGACCACTTTTGCAAGAAGGTCGATATACATGGAGAACACGTTGAAGGTATTTTGGATCAATCAAAATTGTTTCAACAAGCCACACGCTTCACTAAAACAATGTGGAATCAATTTCGCGCTTTGGAGAATCCTCTATAATATGGTGCAATAACAATATTATGGACTATTTTAGGTGCTAGCCAATACTTACAGGAAAAGATATCCAAATATTTCAAATTAGTGGATTTGAGTCAAACCATGATTTTGGGATCAATGGAGGATGAGAGAATGTTTAGTGCACTATAATTTTTGAAGTCAAAGATGAGGAACACGCTTGATAAACATATGGATATATGTTTAAGATTATATGTAACAAAGTATGACATTACCAATTTTCCATATGAAAGAGCACTAGCTCTTTGGCGATCAAATTGTGATAGAAGGGGAGAAAACAATATAACAAGTTTCTCTAATGAACTTGATACAGAACATAATTCTTTGGAGGCTCATAATGATAGTCCATCTAGAGAGGATCTTGTTCAAAATGAAGAAAATGAGCACCAAGATGAGAACTGAGAAATTGATATATCGCAAGATTTGATCTAATCCAATATATATGAGGGCCTAGGGGACACTTATTTCAATATATGTGTTCCATTGGTGGTGAAATAAATAGTGAATGGAATAACACAAATGATGTGATTCTTGTGATACGTTCTTCCTCTATTTTTGGAGCAGGTCGGAAATGCTTTATCATAGCAAGATTACTATATGCCAATTTTAGGATGCATTTCAGGTAAAAATAGGTTCTACAATCTATATTTTGTGTTTTTCATTGTAAAACTGGAGCCACATTTTCTTGATGCAAGTTATTTTAAGATTGATGTTTTGATATTTAACTATTACATTGTCTCTTTCTTGTATGTGACAGGAAATGAAGTTGGAATTTGATGAAGATGGAACCTATCTCTTCACATAGATAATGTGTAATACCCCTAGGTTGAACCCCAAATTGTAAATGTAAATGTAAATATGCTTATAAGCTGGTGAGCTGATGATACATGGTCTTTGGTCTGATTCTACACACATTGAGTCAGTGCGCGAGAATCTCATACCAAAAGAAGAGTGCTCACATTCCATAGTTCTGTGCACACCGGATTGAGTGTGTGATATTAAGGCTAGAGAGCCTTTGTGTATATGTTGTGTTTTATAGGCTGGTGAGCCAGTTATTATAAGCTAGGAGGATTATGTGTTGAATTAGGCTGGGGAGCCTAGATTCTAAAGGCTAGTGAGCCTATTTTTGTATATGTCTTATCATTAATATAATACATCGATGCGTGTAGACCGACCACGATAAAAGAGTATGGGGGACTAAAATCCACTAGTTAGGGAAAGGTGGGGGGCTAAACGTTGAGGAAAAGGGATAAGCTAGGAATCTTAAGCCAAAAATGAATATTATATTAATATTCCTTAAAGTATAAAATAGGGATAATTATTTTATCCTAAGTTCTAAGGATGGGGACAAGTGGACCAAAGTAGCTCTCAACATGACAAGTGTCAAGTTGGGGACATGCATACATATAGTTTTGACTTAGTTCATTTTGGGGGGATTCAATCATTCATTCATTCCATCATCATTCACTCACTCATTCAACTGTCCTCCATGTTGATGATTGTAGCTATGCGAGACATTCTCTAGGACACAAACCTTAGAGAGATACCCTTAGAGCAGTGTGTGGTTCCTATCTGAGATAGAGCTGGAATGTAGATATGGCCTCCTCATTACAAGAGAGTTGAGAAGAACTCCATATGATTCTCATGTGTAATGCAGTGAGAAAGGAGATATGCAGAGTTGGACGTGCCTGTGGATGAGCACAAGGTGAACGTGTGAAATCCCAAAGTGCTGGGTTCATCATCATGAGAACAAAAATGAAGATGATGTATTAGCCTCCTCTGAGTAGAAGAGTTGATGAGAAACTCCAGATGACTCTCTTGTGTAATGTAGCGGGACAAAATATCTGTTGAGTGGACGTGCCTGTGGACGAGCATAGGTGAATGTTATCTTAGTGGTTGAGCACTAGTGAAGAAGTGGTTCTTCTGTGTAACGTAGTGAGCCAAAGATATGGAAATCCCTATGGATGTGCTCCTAGTGGATGAGCACTAATGGGTGTACAAGATCCCTTTCTATATTTTTCAAGAGTCAGACCTTCCTGTAACCCTAATTGTAATGTAAAGGGTACAGGTTGGCCCTACCTTAATGTGATTAATAATTAACGTAAAAGATAATTAATCTGTTTAATATTAATTATATTGTGAGCTAGTGAGGTCGGACCTATTGTGCCAATAGACACTTTTGTTGATAAGTTCAGTCTAGTATAAGTAAAGGTAAATTCCCCATTGAGGAAATATATCTTTCATGTGAGTTTGGAAATTTCAGCAAGTACACCTTCTTGGGAAAAGTGTGCACCTCTCTTGGGCGCTAGTATTCTAGGGTTTGAGCACCCTTTTGTGTGCTAGGTTTATTGGTGGTGAAGGTCTTTCTCTTGAAGATTATAGCAAAGGATTTTGGTTGGGTTTTCTTCCCTTGTTGAGAAGGGTTTATGAGGATACTTCTTGTGCATGGTGTTTCTTCTTGTGATCTTGGTTGCTGCAACATTATTGGTTATGGTTAAGTGAAATGATAAAAATGGAATGAAATGCATGCTTAACCTTGCTTATTGAAAATTAAACATGGCCTAAGAGCATAGGTCTTGAAGAACCCTTGCCCAATCAAATTTCAGTCATCCTCTCTCTCTTCTGCAAAACCATACAACCCTCTTAAGGTTTCCAGAAATTTCGTACGACCTACCTCTTTGAGGAGTCTTAGAACTTGTCACTTGGATGTTGGGACAAAAAAGTGCACAGGAGTGTACGACCTCTTTCAACACACCTCCAACAAGCTTCATATTGCATTTATGATCATTTTGACTTTTTGGCCCTAGGGTTTCGCTAATTTATGTAGAAATTTCAGAATTAGGGTTTCTGCAACTCATTGAAGGAGCCCTTCAACTCACTAGTGTTATTCTATCTTTCAAAGGCTTATTTTTAGTAGTCATAAGTCCAACAAAACCTAAAAGTGCTAGACTAGCCTAACCGTTAGGTTTTCTAGCCTAGTTGACAAGGGTTTGTGAAGAATCTAAAATTATGATGAACATAACTATGATGGAAGATAAGCTTGATGGATCAAGAAACTTCAAGTTCCCATAAGACAAGACTTCAGAGGAAAGATTATTGTGGGTGATACAAAAAGGTGACACTATGACTACCCTCTTCATGAAGATGTCAAGAGGACATAGATCAACCAGGTGCCATTGGAGAAATCATATCATCACCCTCATGTATGCACTTGTATATATATTATTTGTATCATTGTCATGAGGGAAATTGCAGGAGGAAGGAACCTTTTGTTGAAGTCATGGATCCAGAGGGATCTCAATGCATTCAGAGGAATAACACACTGGAAGTGAAGACTTCAGGTTTGATTGTTGTAATTGTCATTCCTCTAACCTATATTTCTAAATTTTTCTACATTACAAGTAGGTGTTGTAGCTATGACAAAAATCCTTAAATTGTTTTGATTCTAAAGATGTACTCATTATTCTCCTTTAGGAGATATTATTGTTTTGGTTCCTCTTGCTTTCTTGTTCCAGACAAGTTAAGAACACATGAAGATGTTTATCCTTCAGAGGGAGTCACTTGACTCAAAGGGAGTCAAAACTATTTGAGAAAGAGGAAGAATAGAACCATCATTGAGGCAACCAATGCAATAATGCATGATTAGAATCTTTCTATGATTCCATGGGCAGAAGCATGCATGACACAGTATATGTTCAGAACAAGAGTCTTTACCGAAATTTGAAAAAAGATAACTCCCGAAGAAACCTTCACCATAGTGAAGCCTGAGATTGAACACTTCAGGATATTTGGGTGCCCAGTGTATTTTCATGTACCCAAAGAGAAGAATACCAAGATATACCCTTCAGGGAGAAAGAATACATTTATGCGATAATAGTGAATCTTCAAAGACATTCCAGATCTACATCCCTGGTTAGAGACAGATTGAGACAAGCAAAGATGTTGTCCTTGAAGAAGAGATAGCCTTTCTAAGATCCAAAGAATCTCAGATGGAGATTGACAGTGAGACAATACCTTCTCCCCCTTCATCATTTCAGAGGGAGAGAGACATTATTCCAGCTAATCCAATTGCTCCAGTTGATATGTCCAGAGATATTGTAGTAGGGAATAAAAGGTCTACCTAGGCTCACTCTGCAGGAGGAAAAGGAACATACAAGCCCCTCAAGGCACATCCCGAGAAATCAAAATATATTTTCGAGCTATCCTTTCGTCATGAGCCACTTCATTGATTTTGAGCCTCCTTGTTTTGGAGAAGCAACATGAGAACATGTATGGAAAGATGCCATAACAAAAGAATACCAATATATCTTAAAGAATGATGCATAAGATATTGTTCAGAGACCAAAAGGGAAGTCTGTGGTAACTTCCAAGTGGATCTATAAGATCAAGCGTGCAACTGATGGAAGTGTCAAGAAATACAAAGCAAGATCTATAGCCAGAGAATTATCACAAACAGAGGGAGTTTTCTATGATGAGACACTTGATCCAGTAATCCAGATACACTTCCATCTGTACTACCATCCATGAGTTGGAAACTATATCAGATGGATGGATTCTTGATGAGTTTGGGTTTCAACAAAAATGTTGCTGATCCAAACCTATGTTATTACAATGTTGGTGATGAAAGCCTGACTTTAATGACTTATTCAGAAAGTCTTGTTGTTGGATACACGTAATCTTTGACTTATGATTTTGAGATGAAGGATTTGAGTATGATACACTACTTCTTAGGACAAGAAGTATGACAGAGGACCGATAAGACTTTTCATGAGTCAAGGAAAACATATAGTAGGAATATTAAAGAAGTTCAGTATGATAGAGTGCAAAACCACCATGATGGATTTGAAGAAAATGAATGATGATGATTCCTACCAGATTGACCCACAATTGATTGGATCATTGATGTATCTAGTTAACACCAGACCTGATTCATGCTATGCTGTGAATATGCTTAGTCAATTCATGAGCCAGCCGAGACAGATTCACTGGATAACAGTAAAGAATGTATTGAGATACACACAAGGCACAGTTAGATATGGCATGAGATATGCCTCCATTTGTGAAACTGAGTTTGCAGGGATATGCCTATAGAGATTAAGCAGAGAACACAATGGACCAGAACAACACATCTGGTTGTTGTCTTACCATGAAGTTTTCCATGGTTTCCTGATGCAGCAAGAAACAAAACTCTGTGGCCTTGAGTACCATAGAAGTAGAGTATATAGCATTGAGTGTGTGAAGCAATGTGGCTTCACAAGATTTTGACAGATTTACTTGATCATGAGACATACTCTATGATGATAACAAGAGCCGTGTGTAAAGCTCTTTTAGAATCCAATGTTTCCTGATGGATCGAAACACATTTGAGATGAAATATCATCATATCAGAGATATGATGCAGAGAAAAAATAGTACAGATGTAGTGCCTTCATACACATGAGTAGATTGCAAACATCTTCATCAAAATAACTTAAAGAAGAATACCTCCCTAGTTGTGAGGGAGTTTTAATGACTACATCCAAGACAAATTTTGAAGTACATCTGTATGAGACTTGGCATAATGAAGAATGCCTCCCTAGCTAAGAGGGAGTGTTGATGATGGCAACTATGTGAGACATTCTCCAGGACACAAACCCGAGAGAGAGCCCTTGAGAGGGGTGTGTGGTTCCTATCTGAGACAGAGCTTGAACATAGAGATGACCTCCTCCTTACAAGAGAGTTGAGAAGAACTCTAGATGATTATCTCATGTAACATAGTGAGAAAGGAGATCTACAGAGTTAGACGAGCCTATGGCTAAGCACAAGGTGAATTTGTGAAATCCCAAAGTGTTGGGTGCATCATCTTGAGAACATAAATGAAGATGATGTATTAGCCTCCTCTAAGAAGAAGAGTTGATGAGAAAATCTAGATGACTCTCTTGTGTAATGTAGTGGGAAATACGATTTTTTGAGTGGACGTGCCTGTGGATGAGCATAGGTGAACGTGATCCTAGTGGCTGAGCACTAGTGAAGAAGTGGTTCTTTTGTGTAACGCAATGACCCGGAGATATGGACATCCTTATGGATTTGCCCCTAGTGGATGAGCACTAGTGGGTGTACAAGATCCCTTTCTATATTGTTCAAGAGTCAGAACTTCCTGTAACCCTAATTGTAATGTAAAGGGTACAGGTCGACCCCACCTTAATGTGATTAATAATTAATGTAAAAGATAATTAATCTGGTTAATATTAATTATATTGTGAGCTAGTGAGGTTGGTCCTATCGTGCCAATAGACACTTATGTTGATAAGTTTAGTCTAGTATAAGTAAAGGTAAATTCCCCATTGAGGAAATATATCTTTCATGTGAGTTTGGAAATTTCAGCAAGTACACCTTCTTGGGAAAAGTGCGCACCTCTCTTGGGCGCTAGTCTTCTAGGGTTTGAGAACCCTCTTGTGTGCTAGGTTTATTGGTGGTGAAGGTATTTCTATTGAATATTATAGCACATGATTTTGGTTGGGTTTTCTTCCCTTGATGAGAAGGGTTTCCCAGGATGCTTCTTGTGTTCTTGTGCATGGTGTTTCTTCTCATGATCTTGGTTGTTGCAACATTATTGGTTATGGTTAAGTGAAATGCTAAAAATGGAATGAACTTCATGCTTAACCTTGCTTATTGAAAAATAAACATTGCATACCTTCATGTACCTGTTGATTAATTGGGTTGGTTTTCATTGATGTCAACCCTTGAAGAAAGTCCGGTAGCAAATTCTGGTAGCACAAAAGTTTGGGTAATGGACCCAAGTTTGTTTGATGGATAATGGTATGAGTTTTGATATATTTGTTGGAAAGAATATTATAGATGGATAGTACATGTCATACCATTTCCAGTGGTATGTGTAACGTCACATAACTCCTCACGGTTAGAGAGTTATAGCCATGTGAAGTTGGAGAACCCTCATGAGTCATCTAGAAGCCCCAAAAGGGGTCAACGTAGTCAAAGTGGTTGCAAATAAGAAATTATTTAAATAATAAAGTGAAGTGATGAGTGTACTATACGTCAAAGTGGATACACAAGAAATTATTTAAATAATAAATTTAATGGAGAAATTACTAAGTGGACAAGTTGTTAGAAGTGGGTTAGCCCTAAAATAAGGAAAGTGGGTTAAGATGGTTAGAAGGTAACCCCTTGAGGAAACTACATGAAAGTATAAATAAGAGGCAAGGGTATCTCATTTTTAATTACACTTGAGCATATTGAATATCTACAAGTGACTAAGGTAACCGAAGGATGTCTAAGGCGAATTTTAGAGGGAAGGTGAAGTAAAGAAGGCCGAAATTCAAGGGAGGATAAATTCTTTTGATGATGCTTTCTAAGGTACGTTATTTACAGGTCATATCACCATTTTCAGAATAATTTTTTTTCTAGAATGATTCAGAACGCAAACTTGGGAGGCCATTGAGGAAACATATCCAAGTAGCTTTGATAAATTTTTTATCTTGTGGGTCGTTGTATTTTTGGAGTTACACTCTGTGGAAAATAGGGTTTGTGGCTAGTCCTGAAACTAGTCTAAAACAGATGTTTCGGGTAAAAATGTCATAACTTATTCATAACAGATTCAAATTTAGTAAGACCAAATGTATTGGTTAGAGTACAGTCTGTAGTATTCTATGTACCATTTTCAGATCCATACAACAAATATTCTGTGCGGGGCACGCTCTCTAGAATAAGTCAAAATTCAACAAGGTATGCCTTTTTTGCTATAACTCCTTTTATGAGAGGTTCCAAGTAGTGAGATATGGAGGAATTGCATAAAATACATTGAAGAACATTGTGTGCCATTTTTATATCTTTATTCATTACAGGTACATAATTATGATTATTTCAAGTTAGGGTTGTTGACTAATCCAAAATTAGTCATGTGAGACTAAAGTAAAGTTTGATGAAAATGCTAGTCTCTTGTTGTTAAAGTTAAGGAAGGTTTGCAGGTATGTGATCATATACACCAGGTCTACTATACAGTTACAATTTAGATTTGGATGATGAAATTGATGATGGCTTTTGGTTAAGGTAGATTTTGGGTACATGGTTGAGACAAGTAGTTGATGAGTTGGCACACACATGAGGTTTATATTTGATGATGTTGGTACAACTTGATGAGTCATAGTTTATGTGTATTTGATGCATGATTGGTTCTTATTTGGTGCATGGTTGATGCACTCGTTGATGGTATAGGTTGGTGCATGGTTGATGCACTTATTTATGGTACAGGTTGTTATAGGTTGTTTGGTGCAGGTTGATTGGTACAGGTTTACAACAGTATATATCACAATGATAGTGTGATAGTGGTTCCATCATTCTACTTATATTTCAGGGTGGTTGGACGGGGCAAGGATAGGTGTTTGTAGCCACCTTCCAGTTGTAGCCAGAGAACATAGGGGGTTGTAGCCTCCTTCTAGTTGTAGCCAGAGAATTGGGGAGTTGGAGCTTCCCTTAGGTTGTATCCTAAAAAACTAGGGGGTTGGAGCCTCCTTCCAGTTGTAGCTGAAAAACAAAGGAAGTTGGTGCTTCCAATGAATGTGATTCTTAAATACATATAATAAAAAGCATTCCATGGTTTTCTCCCACTGTAGGTTTCCACGTAAAAATATTGGTGTACTGTGTATGTGTATGATTGCTTATTTGTTCATTGTTTATTTACTCTGAAACTATTGGATGATAATGCTACATTGATATAACACTTGCATTTTATGATTAAAAAGTATTACATTGCTCTATTACTGATTCACCCACCCTCTCAATAATCCAACAGTACTCGTAACCATACTCGTACCTGTATCTGTATATGTACCTATATCTGTACCCGTACATGTACATGTACATGTATCTGTACTTGGTTAGCTTGGGAGCTGGACTGAAGAGGTGGGTTGTCAGGCCCGTGGGATACTGAAGAGACAGGTTGCCAGGTCCGTGAGCAATTCTCTCTAGGTGGGAGAATTGATTTCCCGAAGGTACCAAACTGCAGCTACAAGGCTCTAAGACTTCCTGTTTGGCCTATTGTTGAAGCCCTAGAAAGGAAGTGGGGAAGCTGAGGGACTGTTGAGTAGAGAAGGGGCACAATTCTTGGGGTGGGATAGACATATGGGGAATGAGGGACTGTAGGCTGTTAGTTTGAGTTGGCACCTGTGATAGAGTCTTTCCCGTTTTCTGAGATAAATCAGCTTGGTTAGGAAATCCCTTTACCCGGGTGGAGTTTAGTCCCAGCTCAGGGGTGACCCAATGCTGAGAGTGATGAACATCGTGGTCTAAGGATGGGAGGTTCGTGGAAGGTCTGCACTCAGTTGGTGATATTTTTACTAGGATAAGTGTCCATTTTGTGTTAAATTACATGTTGCATTATTATGTATGCGTTTATTTTTATGGGTTATTCCTCAGTGTGCTGCATGTGTATTATTATTATTATTTATATGAATCTGGGCATTTGTAGAATGTATTTACAGTGTTAAGTTTATATGTAAATTTCCGCAAAAGTTTCTGTGTGTATATGTTTTTATTTTTATATAGCTTGGAAATTTTTTTGTGGCATAGCCGAGTTGGATGTTGTGGATGTTACAATATTGTATCAAAGCATGAAAATGTTTTTTTTTGGTGGCATGACTCAACTTGGGTGGTCTGGTATGTTACAATATGGTATCAGAGCTCCAATTTTCAACACTGAGCGTCGATGGGTAGAGCAAGTTGAGTTGAAGTGAAATTTCACAGAGAATTGATTTCGAAGTGGCCAAATTTCAAGTTACAGAGCATCCATGGTAAAAATTAGAAGCAATTGTGTGGAATTGGGGAAAATCCCCAATTTTTGTTGTTAAATTCAAGAGAAAATTGAGAAATTTGGCCAAGTGGTGATATATTCTTAATTTAATATCTGTTCTAGAAAATCCAGACCTAGAATTGGTCAAATTTGAAGTTACAGAGAAGCCATGGTTGATGGAGTGAGATTAGTTTATTAAAATTCTTAATTCGTGAATTGACTTTGGGAAAAAATCATTCCAAGAATGTCAACCACCAGCTATTTGTTGTTGCAGAGGTTGAATTGGTGTTATCAGGGTGAAATTGAACAAATTTCATAGTTGCAGAATGTCTATGGTGAAAATTGGGATTTTTTTTGGCAAAAGCCCCAATTTCCGTAGTGGAATTTACGAGGAATTGATGCACATAAAAATGAATATGTGCAGGTGTGCGCACTAAAAATGCATGATGCGTAGCAAAATGTTTGGGATGTGTGGAAAATAAGGGTGTGTGGCTACGCGTGCTAAAATTTGGCGTTGCGCCGTGCAAAGTGGTAATGCGTGGAAAATATTGGCGCGCGAGTCTGGGCACTTAAATTTGGCGTTGCGTGATGCAAAGCGGTAATGCAATGAAAATATTGGCGCACGAGTCTGCACACTTAAATTTGGCATTGTGCTGTGCAAAGTGGTAATGCGCAGAAAATATTGGCACGTGGATCTGCGCACTCAAATTTGGCACTACGTGGTGCAGAGTGACAATGCGCATAAAATATTGGCGCGTGGATGTACGCACTAAATTTAGCATTGCGTACTGTAGATTGAGTGGCGCATTTGTAATACTGGCGCGCATAGTGTGTGCAGTATTGACAGAGAGTAGAGGAATTTCGTTGGTGCGCATGGTGTGCGTAGTATTGATAGAGCGCAAAGGAATTTCGTTGGTGCGCGCACAATGTGGGTATATGCTGTCGCACGACAATTTAGTTAATGGTGTGCGCAGAGTACTGGTGCGCGGTGGGGGCGTACTAAAATTTGATATGGTTCAACGTGTAGAGTGTAATGTGTGCAAAATATTAGCACATGACACAAAAATTGCGCGCAACAAGTATTAGTGCACAAACCAAAATTGTGCGTGGTGGATATTGGCGTGTAACACAAAAGTAGTGCGCACCAGTTTTTGGCGCGATAGAGAGGTGATCCATATTGGTTATTGGTGCGCGGAGCATGCACTACCTTATGGTGTTGTTGCGCATGCTAAATATGGGTGTACAGGTTGAAATTTTTGTGCGCGAATTCGTTTGGATGGTCTACAACAACAGAAAACCAGTGAGTTTCTGCGACATTTTATACTGTTTGAAGGCCATCTTTTTGTAGCGCATTTTTTAGGCCCCAAACAACGTTTTTTGCTACTCAAAAACCTCGACAACAGAGTGTAACAATGTATAGTTTGTCTTTGCAGCTCAAATGAAAGAGCCCAAAGAGAGCTTTCTAATGGTGTAAATCGTTCGTCAAACAAAGCTTTTATGAGGAAGTTACAAGACAAATAGTGGAGGGTAAATTTTAAGACCCAACTAACTTCGAAGGGCCATAACTTTTTGCTCTGGAATCATATTGGGGCGCCGGAGGAGTCTATGAAAAGATATTGAACCATAGAAGGCAATATTGGAGCTGAATTAAAATTATGGGCATGTTAAAAATGTTTAATATGGCACAGAAGGTACATGTAGCGTTCTAGACCAAAAATACTAATTGGCCTAGAACTTCAACAGGTTGTAACTAGCAGCCTAGAACCCAGAAAGAGGTGAAATTTGGACAGACTCTCCAGAAAAAAATGATCTCTTACTAAAAATCCAACGGAGTAGGTGCAAAAATGCATAATTACAACCCAGATTTGCACCAAGTTGAAGTGTGAAGAGAAGAATTAATGGATAATTTTCAAACGACCATAACTTTTTGCTCAAGGCTCAGAATTGAGCAAGGGAACAATCATTAGAAAGGTCTTGGATAGAGGAGTATAACTATCCACCCAAAAAATTGATTTGGGAAGTTAATTTTTCATAAGAGATTAGAAGAAGGAATTATGATGCATTATTGGAACAAAATTGTACATAATTTCATAAATTTGTTAAATTATTTAGCCTAACAAATTTTGTTGGCTGCACATTTTTTGTAGAGTTAAAATTTTTTAGTTCTTAATAGAAGAGAAGGTTGAAATTTAGTTAAATATGAGCAGAGGTACTAAGGGAAAGAGTGTTATGACAAAAATCTTTCATAAGATGATCAAAAGCCAAGACTACAAAATGTTAAGGTATGAATCTGGGTGCAACGATAGAGTCTTGGGAAGCCACTACAGGAAGTCCACTCATGTTAGTCAAGTATTCAATGGAATCTGGGAAAAGGAATAGATCATGTAGTGAATAAATTAGTGAAAGTACATTCACTTCCAAAGAAACCAATATGCAGATTAAGCAATACATTGGATTCAGATCTATTATAAAAGGAATTGACTATCAGAATGATAGTAATTAGATAAAGAAAGAGGCTTAATGCATATATGAATAAAGAGTGCATCATATGCATGGATTAGCTATGCAATTATAGAATAATGCTTCCCTTATGGTTATCAGAGTGCGTAGTGGAAGCATGGTATGAAGGGCATCACTTCAAGGGTAAATAAATAAAGGTACACATAAGTAAGGAGTGTCGGTTGAGACATAGGTGCATCAATATGGCTTGATCGAAGGGGATTATGTAAGTCAGGTTGAAATCAGATTGGTCAAGACTCAAGACATGAGAAACTAATAGTCATCAAGAAAATCCAAGTTTTGTTATGATCATATAAGGAAGGGATAAATCAAGTACCTCAAGAAGGAAGTTGGTGTTAACTATCCAAGGTTACTCAGAAAACATGACTGGAAATATAATTGGGTCATGTAGGAATTGGATTAGAGGGATCCGAATAATAGTGGAATGCTAAAAATTAATATCAACATAATATGCAGTTGCAAGTCCATGGACATCCTAGGATAATGGAAGAAGAAATAATGAGGTAGATATCAAGCTAATGGGAATGCATGACAACACTCCAAGAGGGAAAGGAAGAATAGTAGAGGATTTTTGATTCATTCCAAAGGTATTGAAGATATTTCCACAATAGCATGGAGATGTCAAAGCCAAAAAGACCTAAAAGTGAAATGATTCTCTGTAGAGAGTCAGTAAAGAACCATGAAGAAGAAAATGTTTCTATGTAGGGTTTTGAATGAAAAAGTGATGGTGCCTGAGAAGAATCCATCTCAAGTGGCATAGAGCCATGAGTGACATTTCCAGGGGGTGGAAGTGTTACTTGAAATTATGATGGTAAATTAAAAGCAGTATTAAGTACTTTTAATTAATTCTATACAACCAGAGAAGGAGGCATATGTGCATCCTTACAGTATGCTAGAGATTGGCTACGCAAGTCGAGTTTGAGGCTATAAGGAGAAGAGAAGAGTGCAAGAAATATCAAATGCTAAAGTATTCAGTCAAGAAAGAGTTGAAGTAGTTTAGCCCGAAAAGTAAATGAATGTTGAAGATCCAAAGTCTATAAGACAACATGATTGGAATTATAATTCATCCAAGTATGAGTTGGGATAGATGGATCTAGGAATTAAATAAAAGCTGAAGATTAATATCAGTTTATTATTTGGATGGAAAAGCAAAGGCAACCAAGAGTGATTTGGCTAGAAAGTGCTCAGGTCAGAAATAATCATGCACAGTGGTTACTGTGAAGAGCACATGAAGATTCGGGAATCCGAAAGAATTGAAGACTTCTAGGATAAACAAGGAAAGGTGATACAAGGAGAGTGAAGTTGTTGCAATTACTGTCACAACAATTATGTTATGGCTTGTTGGGACAAACATAAAGTGAGAATGCTTGCAAGTGTTGCTGATAATGTTGCTGCATATGGAAGGAAGCAACATAAAGTTGGAATGTTGATTATAGGACTGATAAATAGGCATGAGAGCTTCTATTGTCATCAACTAATCATGTATCATTAAATTCATTTAATGGCAGCCATGCAGGTAAGTATTTCTCTTTTGAAATTATGTTGCATAATTTCCAAAGGGAAATTCATGTAAGAATTTCCCAAATTGAATTTTTATAATACGCAGTATGGTATTGTTTAAGTACATTAACATGAATAAGTTACAACTAGGTGTGGTAAAGGCTAGAGGCTTGTTATAGTTATCAAATATTTTTAGCTTTTGAATGCACAAACTGACATAGTAGCATGTCATGTTAATTTGGTTATGAGGTAATAACCAAAGAAATACAAGATAAGAACTTGATATAGGAATGATGCTAGGAAATCTATTCATGTATGAGACCAGGACATGGTTGGATATGGTAAGGTATGGATATAGAAAGGTTACGTGCCACACAAATACCCAATGAGCTTCCTACCTTTAAATAAACTTGGACTGCAACCTTTTTGCCAACACTAATAAACACCACAAAATTGTATTCCTGGTGTAGTGTTCAGGTCGAAAAGGAAGGCATCCAAGTAATGGAGAAAACAACGAGAAGTGTGTGGAGAATGAGTCAAGACATTAGCCAAATTTCCAATTTATGGATGGTGAGATACATGACTTAGATAAAGATCATTCTAAAAATCAATACAAAGGTGCATTGAATAAATAGGGATTGAGAGTTGCACTCATGACTAGTAAGGGGCAGAGTTGCACTCATACATGATAGAATTGTATACTTAAATGCATTGTTGAATGCATTTTGTGAGTGCATGTATATATGTTTTGAATGGAAATAATTATACTAATGGATGAAATGTTGCTAACTCATGGAATTGAGAACATTTCAGGAACTGTTAGACATTGCAACAAGAAAGTTGCAACAGGAAAGTTGCAAGTCAGGTAGTCACAGGAATAGTGACTATAGAAATTTTTTTGTTTAGAAAATTGAAATAATGAACTTATTGTTATTAATTGCGAATATGCATATGCATAGAATGATGAGTCATTTGATCTAATAATTTGTTTGGTAATTATGATTGGATTTCTAGATGTAGGCAATTCTAAGATCATTGTAGAAGGTTTTTGTACATATTGCAATTAAAATATGATGTACATGAAATACTGACAATCTGTTGGTTGCATGCAAGATAGAATCATTGTAGGAAAAATGGTATTCAACATGGTGCTTGCTGAAATCCAGATGGAAGACTACATTTTATTATTGCAACGATAATAAAAAAAAATAAAATTATGAAATAGAATTTCATATTTTTGGAAAAGTCAAATTTCTTATGAAAATAATTTGATTTCTAAAATAGAATTTTTATAATGTTCTCTCATGATAACTGCATGTGTGTGATGCAGATGAGATAATCTTGATTAAAGTTGGAATGCTGGGAAAGAACAACTACTGTCGAGGACACTAAATCCCTATAATTGTAGAACCTTGGTGGGGTTCTAGTAATGGGTTAGCGCTCTCCTTGTGTGTGAAAACGTTGGCAAGAAGGATCATTGAAGGACTGCATAGAAGTGAAGGGATGCCTAATCCTGGAAGGGTGAGTGAAACAAGGAGGAGGCAACCCAAGGATGCTTATGGCATGGTAGCTGCCAGAAGGAGGGTGTGTCAAATGGAATAGTGAGATGAATTATTTCTTAAGCAGCTCTATGGAGTAGAGCAATTGAATTTCAGTTGTAGTATGAATACCAGAATTGGTGTTGGAAAGTAGAGCACCAGATGGATAACAAGCTTCCAATAGCTAAATCTTGGATATTCTTAAAGAATTTGAATGGTACATGGCATATAATGCACCGAGGATAGTGCATAAATAAGGGGAGGTGATTGTAATACACCTAGGTTGAACCCCAAATTGTAAATGTAAATGTAAATATTCTTATAAGCCGGTAAGCTGATGATACATGGTCTTTGGTATGATTCTGCGTGCATTGAGTCAGTGCGCGAGAAACTCATACCAAAATAAGAGTGCTCACGTTCCATAGTTTTGCACACATCGGATTGAGTGTGTGATGTTAAGGCCAGAGAGCCTTTGTGTATATGTTGTGTTTTATGGGCTGGTGAGCTAATTATTATAAGTTAGGAGGATTATGTGTTGAATTAGTCTGAAGAGCCTAGATGCTAAAGGCTAGTGAGCCTATTTTTGTATATGTCTTATCATTAATATAATACATCGTTGCGTGTAGACCGACCACGATAAAGAGTATGGGGGACTAAACTCCACTAGTTAGGGAAAGGGGGGGGCTAAAATTTAAGGAAAAGGGATAAACTAGGGAGCTTAAGCCAAAAAAGAATATTATATTAATATTCCTTAAAGTATAAAGTATGAATAATTATTTTATCCTAATTTCTAAGGATGGGGACAAGTGGACCAAAGTAGCTCTCAGCATGACAAGTGTCAAGTTGGGGACATGCATACATATAGTCTGGACTTAGTTCATTTTGGGGGGATTCAGTCATTCATTCATTCCATCATCATTCACTCACTCATTCAATTTTCTTTTGTACCTTTCTGTACCTGTAACCATACCTATACATGTATCTGTATATGTACCTATATCCATACCTGTACCTGTACATGTACCTGTATATGTACCTGGTTAGCTTGGGAGCTGGACTGAAGAGGCGGGTTTTCAAGCCCGTGGGATACTGAAGAGGCAGGTTTTCATGCTCGTGAGAAATTCTCTCTAGGTGAGAGAATTACTAATAATTGATTTCCCGAAGGTGCCATACTGCAACTACAGGGCTCTGAGACTTCCTGTCTGGCCTGTTGTTGAAGCCCCAGAAAGGAAGTGGGGCAGCCGAGGGACTATTGAGTAGATAAGGGGCACACTTCTTGGGGTGGGACATGCATGTGGGGAATGAGGGACTGTAGGTTGTTAGCTTAAGTTGGCACCTGTGACAGAGTCTTTCCCGTTGTCTAAGATACATCAACCTGGTTAGGAAATCTCTTTACCTGGGTGGAGTTTAGTCCCAGCTCAGGGGTGATCCACTGCTGAGAGTGATGAGTAGCGTGGTATAAGGCTAGGAGGTTCGTGGAATGTTGGCACACAATTGGTGATATTTTTACCAAGACAAGTGTCCATTTTGTGTTAAATTACATGTTGCATTATTGTGTATCCGTTTATTTTTATGGGTTATTCCTGTGTGTGCTACAATTGTATTTTTATTATTATTCTGTATGAATCCGGGCATTTGTAGAATGTATTTGTTGGTTTTAAGTTTATATATAAATTTCCACAAAAGTTTTCGTGTTTATATGTTTTTATTTGTATACAACTCAGAAAGTTTTATGTGGCATAGCCCAGTTGGATGTTGGGGATGTTACAATATGGTATCAGAGCATGGAAGTTTTTTTTTGGGTGGCATGACCCGGCCTGGGTGGCTGAGTATGTTACATAGTGTCCTAGTATTAAAGGGTAGATACCTGATTTAACAAGAATCCCGCTAAGCAAGAAGGGGCTCATTCAAGTAGATGAAATTTCTTTGATGTCTTTCTCTAATATGTTGATAAATATTAATGGTTTGTTTGTTTGTTGCATTTTGGAGCATTTTGTCAAGTTTGCAATTTTGTGTTTATTTTGGTTAAAAATGTGTTAGGCCCTTGAATGCTTCTAGTTCTCATTTGATGTTTGACTGAACCTTTTGTTATGGAATGATTGGCTTCATCGAATTTCCATTGAGTCAAGGGTTTGGGTTAAAGTTAAAGACCTTTGTTGAGTGAAAAAATGTTTTTCATCTTTTTTTCATGACATTTATTTGAGAAACATATGGTATTAGGCTTAATATATGCCTTTAGTTATTTTTTGGACACTCAATGTGTTCTCCATAATTATGATTATTTTTTTAATATGTTTGTTGGGGAAGGAAATATTTTTTTATTTCCTTTCATTTTTTGGCATGACTTGAGCATTTTCACCTTTTAGGATCTACTATGTTTATTTTGTATTTTCTTTGAAAAGACTTATTGATTATTTAGAAAGGGAAATGGCCTCTACTTAGCTAAGCGAAGATAAAAATGGTCTATGCACTAGGTTCCTATGCGTTCATCATAGGAAACCTATTAGCATGAGACTGACATTCCTCTAATGCAATTATACTTTTGATGCCAAGACTAAAAGAGTATTACATGTAGCCAATGGAGGATGAGAGAATGTTTATTGCACTATCATTCTTGAAGTCAAAGTTGATATACGTGTTCCATTGATTTTGAAATAAATATTGAATGCAAGTAAGTATCGTCAAATGGATATTCCACTAGAGAAAGAGAAGCATAAAAAATTTACTATAGAACATGGAAAACAATGAAAAAGTCAAGGAAAAACCTCTCTTTCATTACTTCAGTTGTGCATTATTATGAATACTTTCATCCTTTGAGAAATTTTTCACTTTGTGTGTGAGTTATCAGCCTTACACCATCTATTTCATTCACCTTTTTGTTCTTATGACCAATTTCAAGCATGCACAATATAACCTTTTATTCTAGGGATAACGGGTCACTCCACTTCACCTCATTTCATATCATGTCTCTTAATGACAACCATTTCTCTATTATGTTTTAAGGGTCAATGATAGTTAACGCTACTTGCATACATTTCACCTAACTAGATTTTCAACTCTTAGATTCATCATTCATCCCTTATGGTGCACTATTTGTAAGAAGCACATGGATACTTGATGCTATATAATGGTTCTATACTTGATTTTCCATGTTATCTTTTCTTAGGTTACTGAAGGGACCCTTTTTTCTTCCATATCGTGGTTGAATTTCAGATTCCATAGAGCATGTTGTTCTCACTTTATAATTTCTTTAGGCTAAAGAAAGAAACCCATAGGTAACCACAAACCACTTAGGAAACTGGAATCGAACCCTTCCATTCTAAGAGAGGGATCTTTCCCAAATCATTCACTGAAAGGACTGATTGATTTGTCATTTTTGAGGTTAGATCTTTGGAGGGGGGGTTAGATGTCTAAACCTATGAAAAATCCATTGGGCATGGAGTCATATAAGGTTGAAGTTTATTGATATATGGGAAATCTTTCAATTAAATGGAAAAACTTCCAGATGCAAGGTAGACACTGACAATATGCTAGTTTGTTTTAAATGTCATTGTAGCAGAAATATGAAAGCAAAACACTAAATTACATTTTAAGAAATCAGGTGTAGATTATTCTTCAAATGTTTTGGCAGAAAAACACATTTGATATTTAAAACATGTAACAGAGCATCATGTGATGAATTTTGAAAAAACATCTTATTCAAATATCATTACAAACATGGCAAATATAGTAGAAATTGTAGAAAAAACATACACTAGAGTTGTACATGCTACAAAGTCAATGGCACATGAATCTCTGGAATAATTTGGACCCCAAAAGCTCTGGATCACCCAACTTTATTGATCTTAAGAAAAAATTGATTACAAAACAAGGATTTTCTTAGAGCACTATGCTCATCAAACTTTTTTTTCCCAACCCCAAATACATTAGAACTTACAATATTTATATAAAAAATAGATTTCATTCAGTTTGAACCTATTACACTTAGAATAGAAAATCTCAGTTCACAAAATCTAAGATTTGCAAATATTCCCGCAGTTTGGTCCTTTATCCTCGTCCTTTGATTTTGATTGTGTCTTCATTTGATTGGCTACCGTTTTGGGCAATGAATTGTCGACAACTGGAAATCATTTACTTGGTCCTAGAAAAATATATTTGGTCTTGCCCAATCTGACTATGTCCTTCCATTACAATTCAGAAGGAATCTCACAATCTGTCATTTCTTTCATTAAAATTTCCAAGTCAATACAAGTGGCAGACGACATGACATGTATACCAAGTTTGACTGTCTAAAACTAATTTAAAATTTCAAAATATATACTTAGTTTATCAACTAAAGTAACCCATTTCAAACCTTCCTCCAGGGACCCTTGATGCTATATAATGGTTCTATACTTGATTTTCCATGTTATCTTTTCTTAGGTTACTGAAGGGACCCTTTTTTCTTCCACATGGTGGTTGAATTTCAGATTCCATAAAGCATGTTGTTATCACTTTGTAATTTATTTAGGCTGAAGAAAGAAACCTAGAGGTAACCACAAACCACTTAGGAAATTGGAATCTAACCCTTCCAGTCTCAGAGAGGGATCTCTCCCAAATCAATCATTGAAAGGACTAATTTGATTTGTCATTTTTGAGGTTAGATCTTTGGATAGCGAATGATTTTTTTTTTTGGAGGGGGGGTTTGATGTCTAAACCTTTAAAAAATCCATTGGGCATTGAGTCCTATAAGGCTGGAGTTTATTGATATATGGGAAATATTTCAATTAGAGGGAAAAACTTCCAGAGGCAAGGTAGACACTGACAATGTGCTGGTTTGTTTTAAATGTCGTTGTAGCAGAAATATGAAAGCAAAACACTAAATTGCATTTTAAGAAATCAGGTGTAGATTATTCTTAAAATGTTTTGGTAGAAAAACACATTTGGTATTTAAAACATGTAATAGAGCACCATGTGATGAATTCTGAAAAAGAAAATCTTATTCAAATATCATTACAGACATGGCAAAGATAGTAGTAATTGTAGAAAAACATACGCTGGAGTTGTACATGGTGCAAAGTCAATGGCACATGAATCTCTAGATTAATTTGGACCCCAAAAGCTCTGGATCACCCAATTTTATTGATCTTCAGAAAAAAAATGATTACAAACCAAGGATTTTCTTAGAGCACTCTGCTCGTCAAATGTTTTTTCCCAACCCTGAATACATTAGAACTTACAATATTTATATAAAAAAACGATTTCATTCGGTTTGAACTGATTACACTTAGAATAGAAAATCTCAGTTCACAAAATCTGGGATTTGCAAATATTCCTGTAGTTTGGTCCTTTATCCTCATCCTTTGATTTTGATTGTGTCTTCATTTGATTTGCTTCCTTTTTTGGCAATGAATTGTCGACAGCTGGAAATCATTTACTTGGTCTTGGAAAATTATATTTGGTCTTGCCCAATCTGATTGTTTCCTTCCATTGCAATTGGGAAGGAACCTCATAATATGTCATTTCTTTCATTAAAATTTCCAAGTCAATACAAGTGGCATAATACATGACAGGTATACCAAGTTTGACTATCTTAAACTGATTTAAAATTTCAAAATCTATACTCAGTTTATCAACTAAAGTAGTCCCTTTCAAACCTTCCTCCAAGGTTTCAAATTTGGAGTAGTCCATTCTTGACTGAATCAAGAGTACATTATACTCTTCTTGACCATGCAACTTACCTTTACCATCCAAAAATGATGGAAGGCCTTTTATGATCAATTCTTCAAATAAATTCTTAAAATCTTGCACACTTTGTTCCATCCGTGTTGCCTTAAGGACTGATTTCAAAAGATTATGTTTTGCAATAATCCTTCTGGCCAAGATGATCAATGCAATCATGTCTTTTACTCCAATGTTTTGAATATCTGTGGGAGGAACTGAGTTGAGAAGATTAATGGAATTTTGTGCCCATTCAGATGGATTTTTGGATAAAGTCTCATCAACAACAATGCATCTATATCTGGTTGTGATTTCTATATTATCCTTATCATTTACAAAATTCAAATATGATCTAAATTTAGTAGCCTCAACAGCTATAGAATCCCATATGATACGTTCAGATCCTTGCAACAAACTTTTACTTGTTAATCTTGTATTCAATTTATTAATCCTCTCCTACAAGGCTACATTTTCCTTTTGGACTTGGGATATCTTTTCATCCCTTATGCACATTTCCCGCTCCAATTTCTTCATGTTTTCCTTTAATCCTTTGACCTCTCCTTCTTTCAGACTGAATTGTGACATAGCTTAAACAATGTTTTCAGTGGTTGATCCAGTTCCTGCAGCAGGGGCTAAAACCATGGATCTAGTCATCAATTATGTTTTTTCTTGAGACCATTTCATCCTTTCCTTTTCCAGCTACAAAATATCATCTTTATAATCCAGTGATTCTTTCCGAAATGTTTCTTTTTCCTTCTCTAAAGCTACAAATTCTGTTGTCTGTGGGTGTTATGTAGTAGTCATTTTCAAATTTTTCTTCAAACTCTGAATTATCTTATCTTTTTCATCCAATAAAGATTTCACACCTTGATATACTTCAGACTCAAGCCTTTTAATTTGAGTATGCCAAGCTTTGTTGGCTGCTTTTTCTTGTCTTAGCTACCCTTCTAATTTTGCACCTTAAGATGCCATCTTTGAATTTTTCAAATTTAAACTCAAATAATTAGAATACAACAAGTCACTGGCCTACTTATGGAATTGCACTTTGTTAGGGGCACTTATGTTGTCATATTTAATTTTAATCTCAGATACTTTATCTTCCTCTGAAATTGCAATATTAAAAGTTTTCTTTCAGTATCCCGCACAACGAACAAGGAATATTTATGTTGAGAAACTTTTTTCACTTTAGGAATCAAATCCCTGATTTCACCCAAAGCCACCTTTCTTTTTTCAGCATATGGTTTTGCTAGGTCTTATTTGGATTGATAGGTTGTATCATGTGCTTTATCAAAATAATATTTTTGACTGTGAAAGGCTCTTGAGATGCCTTCACTTTCAAGATGGATTTTTTCCTCAACTTCTACATTACTGGTGCCACTTTCCACATTGTTAAAATTCACTTGATCTCTAGGCCCTTCATCTTCCCAATCTACAATCTGCTTTGCCTGAATAATTTTCTTCTTCTTTTTAGCAGTTTGTTCAACATCAATATCCATTGTCTTTGAAATACTTCTTTTGATGTACACACTGGATTTTGGGGTTTTAATCACTATATTTTGAGGAGATTGTTGTGTTTTTACTTGTTTCAAAGGAGCTTACACATCAATACATACTTCCAGATTAGCTAAGTTGTCCAAGCCTTCAACATACTCATGTTCATAAGGTGCATTTTTATTCATTTGTCTTCTCTTGGATATGATCTGATGTTGATCATACTTTCTTCCTTGTATTTCTGAAAAGTCAAAAGCTTTGAGCTTTGGCTTAGCTTGTGATAAACATGATCTGGACTTAACAACAAAAGGACCAATAACAAAGGAGAATTTAATGCTAGAGGCTATGTGCAGTTTGATGAAGTTCTCTGTCTCAGAGATGATTATTTTCCCTATGAACTCAAGAGCAAAAATCTTGGGAGTTAGGAAAATAGGTAACAAGTAGGGAGACTCATGAAAACCATATATCCAAATCATCGTGGAGTTCATAAAAAGTACCCAGTCTCCTACTCTGTTTTCTAGATTTGGCTACAGGTGAATTTTCATGTCCACCAAAACTCTGGGTAAGTTTACATTAAAGATCAAAGAGTAGATTCTTGACATGACCTTATTGATGAATATGAACAAAGTGATTCTTTTAAATTCAATAGATACAAAGGCTACTTTAGGAATTTCTCCATGGTTGGTTGCTAAGAAAATTCTTAACATATATGTATAATATCTGAAATGCCTCAAAGAGTGGAAATTCACTAGCTTCTCGTGAATGGTGTCATCTAGGAATTCATCAAAATTCATTCGAACCGGCTGACCAGACTCTAACTTGAAAAAATCAAAAGAAAACCAAGCTTGACTTCAACAATGAATTTATCACTATTTAGACCTAGGACCTGACTCAACAAGGAACAGACCCACTGGACCTCAATGACCATCATGTTGATACTCATTGGTAAGGACAAACTTTCTAACATTTGTTCAGGTTTAATGATTTGTTGTAGAAATTGAATTTTGAGCTCTGGTTGACATTCTCTGTAAACCCTAATCATATTTTCTTCGTTGACTGACTCATAATTCATGGAAAAAGCTTCTAGAATATTGAGTGACTCTCAAACTGACAAACTATCTATTCTACACAAGACTTGAGACCCCTGTTTATTGACAATTACCCTTTCTGCAAGGGAATATTGCTCAGTGCACCAACCTACAAATTCAGGAAATGGGAAAGATAACTTGACAACATATGGGACATGGAGGCATGTACTGCTTCTAAATATGGAATATTCTTTCCCTTTATATCAGTCAAATTGCTTCAAGACACAGAAATGGGGGAAATGGTGATATCTGGATCAAATACATCTGCATCTCTGTCAACTAGGGCTTCCTCATTACCTTCAGGGTCTTGTTATGCTACTGTCAATAATATGGGATCCATGGCGACGAGATAAATACCCGAAAGTAAACTATAATGGCACAAAGTTGGATTGTAATAGAAAATGGCGATCACGACAGTGTTCCAATGGTTCCCGTGTTTGGAAATGATAAATAATGAAATGTCACATCAACACTTTATACCTTTCAATTTTTAGAGATGTGGATTGGCGGTTTTGGAACAACCCACTTATCATTATACAATCATCCCGATGTTGATACGTAGCCCTCAATGGAAACCGCAGTTTGGATTGCGGAACCGCCCTTCAAAATTATCCCCCGCGCAACTTCAAATTCCACAATGCTTCCTGGTCGTCGATTTTGATGGATCGTGATTGAGGCCATTTCGGGCCCAAACTAATTCATTTCTTCGCCAATTTTAACTGCTTTGTGCCATTTTTAACCTTCCTGCCAATTTGTCGTGCCTCCAAACTGTTTAGCACCTCTGCTAATTTTAGAACCTCGATCCTGGAATTTTATTGGTGACTAACACATGCTATGCAAACCCCTTTTTTGATTGGATAAATACCTCCATTACCCATACTTTACTACCACTTACCTTTCAAACCTCCATTCCATACCATGAATAACAACAGACATTGTTTTGTTTGTCTTTTAAAGTTTGCTTGGTTGAAATATTAGTGATAAGTGTATACTACATCAATGAATTGATGTTTAAGGTACTGATGGTTGTATTACTCTTCAAAGCATCAATGTTAGACCAATGACCAAAACTATGAAGGTGGAAGTGAATGAAGGATAAGCATGCTTCGTTATTCACAAGAGTACATGAAAATCACATCAGGGTAAGCCCATGAAAGTTTTTAGTTTGAATTTACATTCTCTTGCAGATTTATCAATGATTATGAATGCATCATGTCATTGATCTAGGTGTTATATGAATGACTTAGTGAAATATTGGGGGAGATGTTTTTTTTACTACTCTATTGAGTTTCATTGGTTTTGGACTTGGCATCCCCAATGGACTCGTTATTGGATATTTCATGTTTATTTACTTGCAGCCTAATGAGATCCAGGAACCAATAAGCAGATTAGTTGGGGAACGAGATTCAAAAGGTTTGCAAAACCTTTTGCCATAAATTCCATTGTGGGTCAAAAATCCCGATTATGATAGAGTTAATTGGATCAATAGGTTCATCTATGAGATGTGACCTTATCTTGAATCATCTATAAAACTTGTTATCCCTTAAATTAAGTTGTTGAATGCATGGTTCATGTTCCAGGGGCATGTGACCTAGACCTCTCCATTTATTCTTCCAGGTCTTTACTTCATCACTTTGTTAATGAAAATGTTTGGAAGTAGTTTTATCCATATAAACCACATTAGCCTCCAAAGACACTGAACAATCCTTGGGGAGATTTATGAAAGAAAGGATCTTGAAAGGACGATTGTTCAAATATTTGGACAAGATGCCCTGCATCCACAAATGATATTCATAAGCTAAGTCCAACAACCTTTTTTCATCCCTTGAGTTCTGAAATCACCATGGATCTCTAATTTCCATCCCATCGGGCCACCAGACTGGATGGGTGCATGCACATACTGTGGATTAGCTTATTGGTTTAATGGTGCAATCACTATATTGAAGAGAAGATCAAAAGAAGTCTGAATGGATAGGTCTCAATTAACTTTTTTTTATAACAATTTTAGGGCCCTCAAGAATGGGTAGATGTAATATGGGCATCTGATTCAAGGTGGATATTAGCATCACTTCCCTCACAATATTTAGACATCTAATGGGACAACTTGCCATGGACCACCATATTTTATCTAGAATTGAAGTTGGTCCTGATTCTGAATTGGTTGGAAGCCCATATGAACACCCAGGCATTTGATTATGTCACCTTTTTGCACAAGGAGAATGCCCAAGTTTTTTCCATACAAACCAAAATAGTCTCCAAAGACATTAATCAGTCCTTGGGGAGATTTAAGAAAGTAAGGATATTGAAAGGACAATTATTCAAATATTTGGACAAGATTCCCTGCTTCCACAAATGATCTTCGGAAGCTTAGTCCCATAACCTTTTTTCTTCCCTTGAGTTATGAAATCACCATGGATATCTAATTTCCAGCCCACCTGACTTGATGGGTGCTTGCACACACTATGGATTATATTACCGCTTTAATGGTGCAACCACTTGATTGAAGAGAATATCATGAGAAGTTTCAATGGATAGGTCTCAAATAACCTTTTTTTCCGACAATTTTAGGGCCTTCAAGAATGGACAGATGTAATCTGGCATCTGATTCAAGATGGGTATTTTCATCACTTCCCTCAAAATATTTAGACATCTAGTGGGCCAACTTGCCATGGACTTCCATATTTCATCTAGAAATGAAGCTGGTCCTGAACCTGAATTGGTTGGAAGCTTATATTAACACCCAAGTATTTAATTATGTCACCTTTTTTCAGAAGGAGAATGTCGAGAAGCTGAGCTATCACATATAACTTATAAGTTGTTTGTTATCTCTCCATGTTTTGTATGGAAGTACCCCTCCTTATGATAGGGGACATGTTCCAAATTGCCTCCTATAAGTGAAAATCTACAACTTATGGTGATTCTCTTACAATTTTCATTCTTTTTTAGTAATCAAGTTGTACGATGGTTTTATAGATTATTTAAAATCTCCAAGTTCTATCTATAGGGAATTTTTGAGGTGATTTGTCCCTTAACCTTCCCTATTAGCAGGAAAAGAGAATGAGAGGTAGGAGTATAGAAGTAACATGGCAACTATATTTTTCCAATGTTTTTTTTTAAGCACGAGGTGAGATGAGATGTGGAATTTAAGCGTCCACCATCTAGTCTACAAGTTTGATATTTAGCAGATATATTCGTAAGGAACGTGCTTTACTTTTGTTAAGGTCTCATTATCGTCATATGGTGGAATACCGATAGTGGTATGTATTTTGTAAACTCCCTGTGATTTTCAGTTGGGAACATAGAATAATGTAGCCTTCAAAAGTATTTAGCGAATCCAATTTATAGTCAACTTTCCCTACTTGTTCATGTTTCCATATGCACACCAACTAATGAGTATTGAAGTTGTTCCTTTGACTTTTCCCTTGATTGAAGGGTGTCTGTTTGACTTTAAAGGAATGTTTTTTTCTCTTTATTTTCTGGGATTCTCCTTGGATATTGTATTTGTCCTTCCATTAATTGCACATTTCCATAGTGCTTCAACATTCCATATTTTATTAGTTTCAATATTTGTTCTTGTAATAAGGACCAATTCTTCATAATGTAGTTTCAATTTTTCATAGTAACATGTAATAAGTGTTGATGCCATTATGGTGCTTGAAATGTTGACTTTTAAATCATGCATGCAGATGTCTTATGCAAAATTTGTTATAGACAACCATTTGCCCCGGATATTAGAGAAATTGCATAGATGTGATAAAAAACATTTTGGTAGAGTGTTTGCAATCTTAATTGTGGGTTTATCATTGTATATTTTTCTTTAGGAACCATGCTCAAGTGTGACATAGAACAATTTGCATCCTGCATAACTTCCCAACAAATGCATGTACGTTGTCAGGGGTCCATTGTGTAGGTTTTTCCAATGTTACATGGATATTCGAATTTTGTACACAACCCTTAGATACCTATTTCCCGAGGGCACTCCATATCATGGAACCCATGTATGTATCATATGTGGATGGTACATTGGATACACCAGTGGGTATGTCCTAGTTCCATAAATCTATGTCTTCTACAATTGGTGTATTTGCAGAGTACGTTGTGCCCTCGAGGGACACACATAAGTACTCAAATTTTGCATGACTTTTTAATGGAAAAATATAGAAACCTAAAAACTTAATCTTGGTTTTCCCACCTTTTTCTACTAGGTCCCACAGACCCTTCTACACTTTATCATCGCTAAAAAAACCCTAAAACAATTCACAATGATCTTTTACAAGTGTGATTGTTGCTGGTGTTGGGTAGTGGTTTGGTTTTGGACACTGGTTTGGTAGATAAAATATCATAACAATAGTAGATTTGCAGTGTGTTTCATTGGATTCAACAATCATTGCGTTGAAGAGGCATTCTTGTATCCATTTTTTTGTCACAATAGTGGAATTTTGCAATTTCTCATAGGAACAATGGTTGAAAACCTGTCACAACAACATTATTTTGTTGATTTTACAGACAAACCCACCTACAACTTGTTGGAGAGGCGATTTCTCAAGATTGGGCACCCATTTCATTTATTACAATTGAGAAATCTACATTTGCAGTTGATAAATTTGAGTCTGTGATATATAATGACCTCTTTTATAGTGTACTTCTGAGTTTTGGTTATGACATGAGAAATACAATGATTTTGATTCATTAGATCTTAAAATGTATAGATGGCCCATGTTATGTTATTGCTTTCATGGTTTTCAATGTTTATTCTTAATGATTATTTTTAAAAGTTTAAAACTTTAAACATTAGTGTATCTCTATATATTTGGGGCAGGGTCTACTATGTCCTACCTCCCAATGTACCTAGTCATCCCTTAGAATTTGGGAAGGGGGGGCCTATGGACATATTGGGTATCCATTCTCATGTACTGGAATCTTGGTCTAACATCGAGTTTTGGTTTATCATTCCAAGGATTTCATTCCAAGGTGGATTACCTTCATTCTAGGCCTTGAAAACCACTACAAGGTTGCTAGCCAAAATCCTTGACCAACAAACATGGATGAATGTCAATCCCAGTTATTTACCTAACTATGAAACTTCATTTCCAACCATCCCAAACATGTTTTATGTTCTTGTGAGGACTTCAAGGAACATTAAGTTTATTAGGCATACATGAAAATACCTTGATACAAAGAGGACCTCATTATTTTACATTTTTGAGGTCTTTGCACCCTTACCAGGAACTCCCATCCCATCACTAGCCTGATTGGAGAAAGTCATCAAGCTGGTTGCAGGGGAACTTCTCCTTCATTGGACTTGCAAGGATTTGGATTGAAGTTCAAACCTAACAAAGGAACTCACATTTTGTTTCAGATTTACTTGAGTGGTCCTATGTTGACTATTGCTTCTCATTCTAGTGGCACACACTGTAGTTGTATAAAACATTTCCTTTTGAAATCTCACCCTATTTTTCTTTTGTCTATCATGCATTTATTCTCCAACCATGATCTTTCAAATGTTTCAGATATGAAAAATATTGAATAATCACTGGATTTGTAATGTGTTTATCATTATCAACTTATAAGTAAAATGTCCATATGCAACTATGAGAGTTACACATTTACAAAAGGAAGGATAGGGTTGCATATATCCACAATCATAATATATGTGACCTTTTTCCCTGTTGATTTGAAGAGTTAGAATTTGAAATCAAATTTATGTTGAAAGTATCAAGAGTCTTGAGCCATCGAGCTCCTAATATAATGTCAAATCCACCAATAGGCACCATGAAAAATGATGATGATACCACCTAGAGTTCATGGATATGTTTTTCTTGAAATCTGGAGCAACCAATTGAAGACAAGTTCATATTAAAGGAAGCATATAAACAACACTAAGAATATGCAACATTGTCAACAATGTTTCATTACATGTACTTCAATTTTTAAAATCTGCCCTATTTTATCAATTTACATGCTTGCTATTTTTTTTTTTTTTTACAAAAATCCCATTACCACTGGAAAACATTATCACAAAAGACATATTTTGTATGGCTTTGGGGGTTGAAGAAGGCCACATCAATTCCTATACATCATCTTCAAATTTGGCCTATCTTTAGTGCAATGGATTGGGAGGGGATTATTCCCAACCAGTAGACATTACAAATAGCAGGAATTGTTTTAACATTTGTTGTTGAACTCGTAATAGAAAAACCCCTCCATCTTTTAGATTTTTCTAGCATCCCTATACCCTTGATACAACAGGTCCTCCCAATTTTTTTTGGCATTTTTGAGAGGAACACACATCATCTTGAGAGGACTACTCATCATTTTGAGAGGAAGACATACCATCTTTCCTTTTGTAGAGTAAACAAATCAAGACAAGTCATTAAAGAAGGTGTATCAACAACACTAAGAGGAGGAATCAATCAAGTATATTGTCAACTGTGTTGCATTCCAGGTGCTTCAAATTTTAAAAATCTACCCTATTTTACACATTTACATGCATGTTGATTTATTTCTACAAAACCCCCTTTACAGCTAGAAAAAATCATCACAAAAGGCATACTTTGTACGGACTTGGGGTTGAGGAAAACCACATAAATTCCTATGCAACATATTCAACTTTGTGCTATCTTTAGCACAATGGATTGGGAGGAGACTATTCCTAACTAGCATATATTTTGTGTTTTCCTCTATTGAAACACTCATGGAAAACCCTCTGAGTATTTTTCCATGATCCATGAATGGTAAAAGGGGTAAAACGTTGGTCCTGATTATGGAGCCTAACCTCGAGGGGATCAAGAGAATTGAACTCGTGACCTCTCCAACTATGGGGAAGGGATACAAGGTCTAATTTCTGGCTCATGACCACTTAACAAACATTACTTAAAACTGGGGGTTGTTTTAGCTTCTGTGGATGACCTCCTAATAGAAAAACTGCTACAACTTTTATATTTTCTAGCATCCCTACACCCTTGAAACAACAACCACCCAATCAAACAATATTTTGAGGAAATTTAATTTATTTGAGAGACAAACGTAGAACCAAAAGAAGAAAAACATAATTGAGATCTAGAGTCCTTTTTCAGTAGTCAATAGTTGTGTAGTAATAGAGGGTTGTTGTAGCTTAAGAAGGGGGGAAGACAAGCACAAAATAGGGGCGAAGACAAGCAAATGGATTATGATGAACTCACTATAACAACTAGATTACTTGTCAGGGAAGTTATTTGATATCTATGCAAAGGTGACATGCAATACAACCCATCCTAACTTCTTCAGTTCACTAGGAACTTTCATCAGGATAAGACAATGGTGAATGGGAGAGAGATTGTCATAGATAAGGAGCTAATAATAGTTGCAATAAAGGTGCTGAAAGAGAGAAGAAAAAGAGGACAAAGGATGAATTGGACGAATTGTGCAATGAATTCTTCAATGCAAACATTTTAGAAGGGATTACTTCTCCAACACGTGTGGTTATCAAACACCAAAGTCCCGACTGGAAGGGGGTAGCTAGGATAATTACAAAGATGATTTTACACAAGCATCATCCCTCTTATATTTTTATTCCATATTCTAAAATAAGTATATTGCAACTTAATGAATACACTTTCTTATTATTATATATGGTTTTATATTTTATCAAAAAATTCTCCAAGACTTTACAAGGTTTTATAATTCAATGAAATATTCTCCAAGATTTTACAAGATTTTATAATTCGGTGAAAGATTATCCAAGATTTTACAAGATTTTATAATTGACTAAAAGATTCACCAAAAACTTATATATGCATATTATATTATTGATAAAATAGCTTTCAATTTTTCCTATGTATCACGGGGATTCGCCCATTTATTATACATATAAATTTAGGGGGGGTTCTTAAAATCATCCATGTTTTGGTGAGGATCATGGGTTGAAGTCAGATTATGGAACACGATGCTTGAAAGCTATGTTTTTTTCCCTGTTTCACCTTGGTGGCCATCATATGTGTCCTGGTCTAGTGTTGTCACTCTTGGGGAACATGGGTACTACTTGGAGGCCTTGATAAGGGTAATATACCACTCCCTTCCATTCTTAACACATTTAATCCATATTCCTTCCATTGTCCTATCTTCGGGAAATGGTTGTTACATGTACACCAAAAAGGTTTGTACCTTCATCCTCCTATGAGAAGAAGAGGCTAGAATTCCCGAGGTTGATATTGTTGGTAAAGGAATGGAAAATGAATGGGATGACAAATTATAAAATCAAAAGCCAAAGAATTAGCTTGAGCTCTACACCCTCGCTATGAGGCCATCACCCTAAGTCCTAATGCACTGAATCCATATCAAATCAAAAGGACTTAATTGAATCCCAGTAATAAATGAATATCAAAAGGAAAGAATAGAGGTTTGGAAAGACATGGTGTCGAGGAAAGGGCAACTCGAGCATCAAGCACTCCCTCTACAAAGGAACTCATGGATATGAACTCACATGTGGCCTTGCATGTCAATGACACCATGACCATGAAGTAAACCCCATGTCACTACTTCTCCATGAAGTATACTTACACTTTGATGGGTTTCTCGATAACTACTTCTCTACTTGGGTACTGGCACACCTAATAGGGTCTTGTGATGATCCTCCCATACCTAAACTTGGTGAATTACATAAAGTCTTGAGATAGTGAGAAGTTTGAATAAGATACCTAATGTGAATTACTTACGTGACTTTTGTATTAAGTTGTGGCTTACTTTGTATGATTCTAATGACTAGATTGTATCCATGATAGTTGGTTTCAATTGACTTCTTTGAGCCTTGCTTGATGATGATGCACCCCTAGAGATGGTCTTATGAAGGATGTTTTGATGCTTATAGCCAAGATGTTGCATATTGCATGGAGGACGTTACACCCCTAATGATGAGTGTTGAGCTCCTTGATGACTTGGTCTGCCTTTGGACACCTTCCAACACCTCCTACACCTTGAATGTTTCAGTTATTGGCTTGGGAATTGTAGATATAGCCAAATATGTCACTAAAAAAGAAATAATCCCACACCTTAGACGTTTCACCCCTTGAGGACGTTAGGGTTTTGATGGATGTCGTTACACTTGATGTGGATGGTATACCCCTTTGAAGGGATGATAGAGACCTCCTCCTTCAGGACATTGGAATTTTCACCTAGGATGTTGCACATTTAGAGGATGATGTCATGCTTGGAGTGATATGACTTTGCATTGAACTGACCTAGCACATGGGTGATGAGTTGGCACTTGGTTAATGATGAGGTGTGACCCTATTGATGAGGGGATGTGTGATCCAAATTGTTTTTGGAACGAAATGAGAGCATAGATATAATAAATAAATGTACAGAGATATATCAAATATCCAATAATATAACAGAGATATAACCATAAACACATAGATACAATAATATACAATTTTTATTAATGAGTGAAATATACAAAACTGTAGAAATACAGAGTGAAAGACTCACTAGAATGATGCCAACTCATCTCTAAGAAGAGATGTGATGGCTACGCTCATTTGCAAGAAGATGATTGTTATAATGAGGATCCAAAGGCCCTCTTAACATAAAGAAAATACAAAACCCTAACACTGGAAGATGAAAATCCAATAGTTTTGTGGACCCTGTTTTGGGTAGTTTGGTGTATCAACTTCCCGGGGGTGTAACTTTGGCATACGATCTCTGTTTGGGGCACATGATAGCTTGTTAGAAAGGTATCAGTGAGGGGATTTATTTTGTGGGATAAATCAAAGCCTTTGTCAATTTTTAGGTGCACGATTGTGAAAAATTTCTTTTAGGCCCTCAAAATGGCCTTGAAAGCTTAGGACCCAAAAAACTGCTAAAAATAGTAAATTGCCAACAAACTGTTTTGAGCCAATTGGAATAGGTGGGTGGAAATCGATATAAACCTAGATCAATCCTCCTTCCTTAGGAAGCAATGGTATCCATTGCGTTGAGTTCCTGGGGGAAAGGGAAAAGCGTTTGTTGAATTTGAATTTTGGTGACTTGCTTGCCTTGTTGGAGAAGTTGCATTGCTTAGCTTGTTGAAGGTTGTCATGAACATGTTGCTGATGGGGTTGAATCTGTTCAACCAACTTGTTGTATCTTGGATTGACTAGGCAATGTGTAGGCACCATTATAGGTGAAGAAACAATATCTTCTTTCTCTTCTACAATCTGCTTCTGTTTGATAGAAAGGTATTGGGCCAAGGCTGCAGTGGTTGTAGTGTCCTTCTGTTCACCTTTTGAACAGATTGTGAAGAGGCTAAATTTTGCAGTATAAGAGATTACATTGAGACACTATTTTGGTGGGACAGTAGTCAGAAACTACCTCTAGTATCCTGTAGAGATGACCCCCTAGAGTAACAATGACACTACGGGGTCGAGACTCATAATAGCATGGTGCCTCCACATATATGGTTGGCCCATAAGAACATCACAAAAATCCAGCGGGGAAACATCACATAATACTTCATCCTTGAAGGGCTATATACCATATGACAATCAACACTACTGTATGACATGGAGATCACGTACCTAGCGAAGCCACCCGATGTTGTATGGTTGCGGATGTGGTGTTGTCGACAATCCAAATTTTTTGATGACCTATGTTGAGATGAGGTTCTTCTGGATTCTGCTATCAACAATAAAATGTAGCGGGGTCCCCTTCACTCACATCTGTGAATCCAAAAGGCGCTCCCCTTCTTCAGGATCTACTGGTTCTTCTGGCTGAATTTTTGTGGTCACGACAATAGTAGTGGGGTCTGTGTCGATGATATTTCTTCTCCCATTATTTTTTGAATCAGATTCTGAATCAGGGTTCGACTCCTTTTCTTTGATATCGACCACCAATGATTGTTTTGAGAGACATTCATCAGTGTTGTGCCAGGGGATTTTATAGAAATCACACCACTTTCTAGTGTCCTTATTCATCTTTATATTACCCTTATTTTCCTATGGCTTGGACTGGTTATCTGGAGGATGGTTGTTAGGGTCGTCTTTACCATACTTTGGGTGTTGCAGATTTGCAGACCTGAGCTCTCATTTGTTCTGGTGCCTAAATTTCTTCTCGATTTTGACATCATATTGATAGGCAACTCCCAGTGATGAGATGTACAAGAAATTCATTTTAGTTTGGATGTACCTATGCAAAGCCCCGCGATATTTCATAGAAAAATGTCACTTGGAGTCTTTGATACCCAACTTGGTGTGCAAGGTATGGAAAGTATTTGTAAACCCCAACACTGTTTGGCCCCTCTCTTGCAACAATGTGGTCCATCTCATGTATTGGTCATCATAGTTACCAACAGGGTAGTATTGTTCCTTGACTGGGAAATCGTAAGTGGGCTCGGCCCCATATATTCCAAACTCCTCTGTGGAACTTTTCTCCTAGTAATTTTCCAACCTTTTCCCTATCGAAAAAATTATGAACAGAGAAATAACCTTCTAGCAGATTTAACCATTTTTCTAGGGCATTTGCATCGATCTGACATTCAAATATAGGAATATGAAAATAAACTTGTACCTTGAAAGGAGACGTTCCTCCATAGTGGCTGCTTGATGAAGATGCACCTGTTGTTATCAACATGCGTTGAAGGATGTGGGAAACATTCTCCATCATTTCATCCCTTTGTCACATGAGAGCTTGCTCAAGCAACATATTAATAGAATCTTCTGCTTTGTCATCTTTCTTTTCTTCTGCCATTGAGGGTTTCTTGGGTGTGCGAGAGTGATTTTCCTCAAGAGAGACAATATTGAGACCCAACTTTCTATACTCGAACCTCGTCAGGGACATGCACTAAAAAATGATCAAGAGCAACTGGCTTCGATACTAGTGATCCAGCTTATTTTCGGCACGAAATGAGAGCGAAGATATAATAAAGAAATGTACAAAGATATATCAGATATCCAATAATATAATAGAGATATATCAGAGATATAACCATAAACATAGAGATACAATAATATACAATTTATATTAATGAGTGAAACATACAAAACTGTAGAAATACATAGTGAAAGACTCGCTAGAATGGTGGCAACTTATCTATGAGAGGAGATGTGATGGCTACATTCATCCGCAAGAAGCTGATTGTTACAATGAGGCTCCAAAGGCCTTTTTAACATAAATATTGGCATAGGGGCAGACCCAGGGTTCAACGCTCAACATTGCACCAACAAAAACCCGACTATTGGCCCTTTCGGCAACACCTGCGAAGTAGGTGAAGTCTCACTCGAGGTAGAAGCAGGGGGGGTTATAGGACACATGTGTCTGTAACTAGGGTGGGACACAGATATGTGATAAGAGTACTTCACAAAATATTTTGTTAATGCTTAGGAAGTGACACACATTAGTTTATTAACCCTATTAACATCGTAGAGCATAATCAAAGATAGATCTAAATTAGTAACAACAAGTGATTATGCACCCTAAACACTTAGTACTGTGAGTAAGATCTAGAATTCATTTATCCTTTAACATAAGTAAAGTACTTAAGCAACAAAATATCTATCTATTACACATCATGATCAAAGCACTAAGAAAACTTATAACATAAATAACACAACACAAAGGAACTCATGAGACACTAGATATATGTGGTTCACCCCAGGGTGGGGCTATGTCCACAAACCGCTTCACCTCTTTATTATTCGCCAAAATCTTACATTCAGTCGCTCCTGTGCACTAGGCCAATGAGTCGAAATCCGCACCAGACAAGAGATATGTGCACTAAGCACTAGATCCTCCTTCCAAAACTAGGTCAAATGCATAGAGCCAAACTTTCTATCACAACACTTAGCACCTTCTACAGAATCATAGTCGAGCACAAAGCCTCGACGCACATGCATTCCTTTGCACAAAGCACTTAGAGGCCCTCTCCTCCTTTTTCCTTTCTCTTATTTATACTTTACAAAATCTTACAATAGGGCCTAAACATGAGGAGAACCCATGGATCGAAATCCCATAAACCCTTTACAAAACCCCTAGAGTACCCCTTATTGGGTCCACATAACCCTAAAAAATAGGTGAGATCTGCGATCTCAGCTCCTCTTGGGTGCTCCTTCTTCGACCAATGTGTCGAAGTCCAAAATTGGGCCAAAGTTGACCAAAGTTTCCCCAAAACTTGGTCGAGGTCCAACAGGCCCCCAAGACTCACCCGTGACTTGTCCCGAGTCACTCAGGTCTGGTCAATGCTACTTCGAAAGCCTCAAGCTTAACTTGAGCTGCCTCGACTTGCTGCCTTGCTTGAGCCTCCTGCTCAACAAGATCCTGGACTATCTGCTTTGTAATAGGCCCTTCTAGGCGTTGTTTTACTACTGCAACTACTTGATCTAATTGTGAACCCTGGCCATCAATCTCCTTGAACACCTTGCAAGCTTCATCCTGCACAGGTTGTAACTTCTGTGTTACTTCCATCACCTTACCTTGGAGGGAAGTGACCTGCTGCTGTACTGTGTGCTGCTCCTGGGATCTCTTCATCCTTTCCACTACTGTGAGCAACTTCATCTACACTTGTAATGAAAATACTTGTTGTTGCGCCTCTTGTAACTATTCTTCTAGCTTCTTTAGCTCTGGATCCTCAATGAGGCGTTCATATGTCTAGGCGCTTTTGTCGCTCAACTATTTACATGCCAAGGTGAGGGCTCTTATAGTCACTACTGTGTTTTTGAAGGAATCATCCCTCTAGTCATGCACCTTCTGCGAGGTGCTTGGCATTGTTCAGGCCTCCAGTTCAGTTATCCTAGCCTGAAGCTACTAGAGGGTCTCTACAAGCTTCACTACTTGAGCTTTGACCGACTCTTTCTCCTTTTGTACCAAGCTTGGCATAGAGTGACATGATTTACTTACTGCTTCTTTGACCATGTATTGCTCTGCGAGCAACTGCTATTTTTCCCTCTGTAGCTTGGATTTTTCCTCCCGAAGCTTCGCTTGAAGCTCTACTTTCTCTCTTTCATGGGCATCTACACTGTCCCGCGTTGCTCATAATTGTACTAGGACTTCGTCTTTCTCCTTTTTCAAGGCTTCTGTAGCTTTCTCCTTCTCTTCCTGAGCTCTCTAGAACCGATCTTCTGTTGCATCCACAAGCCTTCTTAACTGGGTTGACTCGTTCCCCAATTCTGCGGTCTATGATGAGGAAGGCACATACAATGCAATAGGTACTGCACAAACCAAGTGAACAACCTGCTGCACTTCCTTCAATTCTCTCTCACTCCTTCCATATAATTCCTCATGTTTCTCTCTGTATCTCTGCAACATGTCTTCAGAGGTGTTCTCCATAGCTCCACAAACCAAACTAATGTCATCGTCAGTGAGAGTGGCTTCCAACTGTGGCTTATTGGCGCGATTCTTCTTCCTTGCTGAAGGTTTCTTCGGAGAAACTTTCCTCTTTTGCGGTGTCACCATCCCAACAAGGGGATCTTCAAGTGGAGGGGTGGTAGCTTCGCCTCGTCCTTGCTCTTCTTCTCCTTCATCTCCTCCTCCCTGTCCTTCTGCTTCATCTTATCCTCCTCCTGGCGAGCCAAACCCATTATCTCCATAAGTTTTCTCTTTGTCCTTTTCATCACTCTCTATGTCCTGGACTTCGGCCTACTTTTTCTGCTTCTTTGTCCCACTGGACTGTCCGATATGTTCAAATCGTGTAACTATCGGGATTCCTATAGTGTCAGTGTCAGATAACTCTGCATCGACGACAGGTACAAGAAATTATTCTGGCCATTCCTTTCTAATCTTCTCCATATCTTCATCCGTCAGTTTGTAGTATGAGTGCAATTCTTCCTGGTGCTCATCTCTTCGCACGGTGATGTATATGAAGTGGGGATCAGTGCGAAACTTTGCTATGGGCTGGTACTGATGCAGGGTACGCAATTTCATATGCGGGAATGATTCAATGGCAACCTTCAACTGCTGATAATATCCATGAACCATGACATTAGATTTCCACTACTTCGTCATGTCGTTGGTATACCACAGGGTGGAAAACTGAGCAGCCAATGGCTCCATAGGTTCGATCTCTGGGAAGGTGGCTCCTTCAGGCATTTTTCAAGCAAGAAATGTGATCAAAATGATCAACCAACTGTAATGAAATTCATATCCCAAGTCATGGGCTTTGCAACAATCCTTTTCTAATTCATTGACAAGGTAGTTCACCCAGTTCATCTGCATTCCCCCACACACTTTGCTGCGAGGTCCACCACGAACCTGGTGACCTTTCTGGGGTGATTCTTCCTCACTAGCTTTCCAGCTAGGAGTTGTCAAGCAAGGCGCATTGCGCCATTTTGAATAGAGGTTACCTTGTAACCTTGCTTCTCTTTTTCTACCTCTCCATAGGCTTCTTTGATGCACTGCACCAAAGATTGGTGTAAGGCCTTCCCTGGATAAAATGGCTATGGGTCAGGACCCTTCACACTTAAACCTGTGATCCGGTGGATCATCGCCGTATCCAAAGTAATCCTTTTGTCAAGCCGTAGATATCTGCCATGATAGCAAGACAGAAGGATCTTAACACAAGCGTTAACCTCCTGGTGGTGGCCAAAATGTGAGATCTTCATCACGTTCAACACGATTGACTGCTCCAACACCTTAATCCATGGATGCGAGACAAGGTGAGGTTTCTTTCTGATTTTATTCTTTAAGTAGCAGTGAGGAGCTAACATGGAATAGTTCTTCCGGTCTCTTAAGTTGAAGTCGCTGTGCTTCAACAATGGGATCTGTCCTAACTGACTCCCGACTATACGAATTCTTTTTGGAACATACGCAGTGAACACAGAGTACTCAAAATCACGAGGGATACTATCACAGTTAACAATGCCAGCCAGAGGAGAAACATACTCAGGCAGGATTGACAAGATCTGCTTCATGTTAGCCAGATCACCGTGGTGCTTACTTTGCTGTTCAGTTATGGGGTTGATATGGGTGGAACAATGTCTGGTCGAAGGGGAATTCTACAGTCCCGTAGTGGACGATGCCTGAATACCTTCAGACATTGGTCCGTCAGCCATGAGCTTCTTAATAACTTCCTCGACAAACTTCTCCAACTCGCTGGGCTCACCCGACATTCTAGATTTTAACAGACACACGGGGTAGACAAACAGATAGGCGGGGTAGAGAAACAGACATGAGGGGTATAGTTTCATATAACAACAGGTAGCACAACTCGATACTTGGACAGTTCTCGTCTTATCTCAATCAATCACGAGTAGCAAAAATTGGTCCCAGTTCCACCATCGATGAGTTAAATAAGTGGGGCATCGTGACGAATCTTCCAACGGATAGGAAAATGATTCCATCAATGTAAATCTATCCGTTAAGGCATGATATCAATGTCCAAAGGCAGTCCATAAGCCCATAAATGCATTTCCTAACTGTTCCAGAGCGTCATTCTAGTGGTCAGGGTGCCTCCAATGGTCCTATAACTTTTCCAGGGTGAATTCCAAATCTGCACAGACCTGTTGTTTCAGCGAGGTTCAAACCCTGCGAGCCTTCCCCCTGCGAGGTTCCAGTCTGTGAAGTCTTCCATCTGGTTTCTGTATCTTGTTGTAGATTTTCCAACTTAGCATTATTTTTATTGAGATTCCTTGCCTTCTTCCCTATGATTTGTGTCTCTCTAACTGTTTCTAGAATCCTATTTCCATTCTCATTCTTATCTTCCCCTAGCGTAGTGGCTTCACACTGTTGTGGTACCCTCAAATATTCTGAAGTTACTATCCCTTTTCTTAACATTTCCTGAGTGAGCATACTTTTATCTTGGATAGATAGGTCCTTCAAGCCTCCTTGCATTATTTCAACCTTGATAGCTAATTCTCTTACTCTCTGTCCCTCCTGCGTTGTTACTTTACTTTGTTGCTTCGACTTATCCTCTCGTTCTTCTATTAGTCGGTCTATTTTCCTAGCAATAAAATCCCTTAATTCTTGATTTTTCTTTTCTATAGCTTCTTCCTCTGCTTTTCTTCTGATCTGATCCTTCTCAATCCAAGTCTTACCTAACAAAAGTGGGAAAGGGGTGCTGTCCTCAACAAACTTAATGACTTCAAATTCTTCTTCAGTCGATGTTCCATGAACATTAATAGGTACAATAGTTACTCTTCCACATAAAGTTATCATCTTGCCCTTGAACATGCCTATCCTTCCTAAAGAATGTACCACAATAGGCTTTCCCAAAATTTCCCAAGTTTCTTCTATCATAATATTCACTTGTGTTTCTTCATCCAAGACTATACGGTCTATGTTGAAGTCTTCTATTCTTGCACTTATGCGTTGTTTTTCTTTCAAGCTTTTTGGTAAACAAATATTTTTATGAACATCCATCGTTTATTTTAACTGTAATAACATAGTATGAAATTCCTTTGACCCTTTCTCTTTATGAATTCCAAACATACCCTTAGTCTCTTGACTCTTTTCATAGTTTTCTTGTTTTATGCCCATTCTTTCAACTTTATCAATAATCCTTGGACAATCCTCAACTTCATGACCAACAATCTTACAACAAAGACAAACAGGGCCTACCCCAGGGCATTCCTTAGCAAGATGTCTCGATCTTCCACAATTATAACACAAATTCAATCCTCTTTTTCTCTTGAATGTTCCCCGATCTTTTCTATATTGTGCACTTCCCCTAGGATCATAGTGGTGGACCTGTAATCTGCAAAAATTATTTCTAGGTTCTTGCATCCACTTATTAGTACACAAACTCTTTCTATGCATAAGAATAACATATCTTTCTTCATTTCCATTAAATTTACTCAAATCAACTCTTTATTTCAACTACGCTCTAGCCTTCAGATTGGGACAAAATTTATTAAACATACTTAAGTTCATGCTTTCAAAAACAAATGTTCACTTATCTTTCTCTTACCAAAGCACAAAGCTTGCTTCTTTTAGGATCTTACCTCTTTTCTTTAGAACAACTTACTTTCTTAGCACAAAGCTTCACAAGTCAAGTAGAGTATTTTGCACTTCAGTAGTAGATCTATGCACATAACTTCTCTTTTTTACTTCAGTTCCCAGCAATCACAGTTTTAGGTCACGAAAACGAAACCATTTGTTGGCACAGGGGAAGACCCAGGGTTCAACGCTTAACAACGCACCAACAAAACCCCGACTACTGGCCCTTTTGGAAACACCTGTGAAGCATGTGAAGTCTCACCTGAGGTAGAAGCAGGGGGGTTACAGGACACAGGTGTCTGTAACCAGGTTGGGACACAGATTTGTGATAAGAGTACTTCATAGAATATTCTATTAATGCTTACGAAGCGACATACATTAGTTTATTAAACCTATTAGCATCGCAGAGCATAATCAAATATAGATCTAGCATAGTAACAACAAGTGATTATGCACCCTAAACACTTAGCACTATGAGTCAGATCTAACATTCATTTATCCTTTAACACAAGTAAAGAACTTAAGTAACAAAATATCTATCTATTACACATCATGATCAAAGCACTAAGTAAACTTAAAACAAAAATAACACAACAAAAAGTAAATCATGAGACACCAGATATACGTGGTTCACCCAAGGGTGGGGCTACATCCACAAACCGCTTCACCTCTTTATTATTCGCCAAAATATTACATTCAATCGCTCTTGCGCACTAAGCTACAGAGTCAAACTCCGCACCAGACAAAAGATATGCACACTAAGCACTAGATCCTCCTTCCAAAACTAGGTCAAATGCACAAATCCAAAATTTCTATCACAACACCTACCACCTTCTACATAATCATAGTCTGCAAGATACCCGATATATAAAATATGCAGAACATAAATAAAATGCTAGAAATGGTAGAATAACAATAAAATATCCAGCATAATCTTCACAATACACAAAAAGATATAACAATAGCAATAGAAATAACAATTTGATTCAGAAAGCAATGTTCACAAGCCTCTTCGAGGGGGAAACCTCCAATCGAGCAGCGCTCTGTTACAATAATCTCCAAGCTAGGGTTCTCATACCCTCGACACTTATTTATACTAAATATGTCTATTAAGAGAAGCATCTAGAGGAAGATCCTTCTAGAAGCAGAAGCTTCTATTAGGTCTTCTTACATCCGCCTTATTCTATTTTATTGAAAGGCCTTAGTAATATTGACCTTTATTACATCCGAATACATTGATCTACCTATGTGCGGGTTAGGATCTTAACATGTCTGCCCCCTTTAAAAAAACCTTGTCCTCAAGGCTTGAGATGTGGAAACTGCTACAGAATGGTAGCTGGTTCCCAAGTGGCATCTGCTAGAGTCATATCTTTCCACTGTACTAGCACTTCCTTGATGGTTCTCTGACGCAGGCGATGCTCACGCTGGCTCAAAACTGCTTCTGGCTGTAGCCAAATGGATCCTTCTTCAGCTAACTCTGGAAGGTTGGTTTGAATTTGGCATGTGGTTCCAATAACCTTCTTCAAGCATGAAACATGAAAAACAGGATGTAGCTTCAATTGACTGGGCAGAGCTAACTGATATGCGACTTGTCCCACACGCTTTAGAACTGTGTAAGGGCCATAAAATTTGGGTGCTAGCTTCTAACAATGCTCGGCCTTGAGGGAAGTTTGCTTATATGGTTGCAGTCTCAGAAACACCTGATCCCCTTCTGCAAATTGACGTTCAGAGCGACCTTGATCTGCTTG
>ML778964.1:155965-222662 GCA_009831015.1 Picea engelmannii
GTTCTCGGTGACACTATAGCAGTCCGACGGCCAATAGGTTTATCTAAAGAGGGCTTCAGGAAATCTAGGCCGATCCGTACACAGGTGTTGTCTGATGCGCTACCACTCGAAGGGGTACCAACAGGGGTTACAAGGGTGGCCAATAGATGTGCACTTAAGAACCACTTGTATTTCCTGCTTGTATGAATCCCTCAACCGCGGGTTTATGCATGTAATGACAGATCTCTGTGGCTTAAAGACGCCAAATTACGTCTCTACCCTAAAAAAAAAATACCCACAATTTCTGCCAAGGAAAGTGCTCTGATACCACTTGCAAGATACCATATATATAAAATATGCAGAACAGAAATGAAATGCTAGAAATGGCAGAATAACAGTAAAATATCCAGCATAATCTTCACAATACACAAAAAGATATAACAATAGCAATAGAAATAGCACTTTGATTCAGAAAGCAATGTTCACAGGCCTCTTCGAGGGGGCAACCTCCAATCGAGCAACACTCTGTTACAATAATCTCCAAGCTAGGGTTCTCATACCCTCGACCCTTATTTATACTAAATATGTCTATTAAGAGAAACATCTAGAGGAGGATCCTTCTAGAAGTGGAAGCTTCTATTAGGTCTTCTTACATCTGCCTTATTCTATTGTATTGAAAGGCCTTATTAATATTGACCTTTATTACATCCGAATACATTGATCTACTTATGTGCGGGTTAGGACCTTAACACAGTCGAGTACAAAGCCTCGATGCACATACATTCCTTTCCACAAAGCATTCAGGGGCCTCTCCTCCTTTTTCCTTCCTCTTATTTATACTTTACAAAATCTTACAATAGGGCCTAAACATGGGGAGAATCCATGGGCAAACATCCCATAAACCCGTTATAAAAACCCTAGAGGACCCCTTATTGGGTCCACATAACCCTAAAAAATAGGTGAGATCCGCGATCTCAGCTCTGCCTAGGTGCTCCTTCTTCGACCAACGTGTCAAAGTCCAAAAGTGGGCCAAAGTTGACCAAAATTTCCCCAAAATTTGGTTGAGGGCCAACAATAAATAAAATCCAAAACCCTAACCCTAGAAGATGAAAATCCAACAATTTTGTGGACCCCATTTTGGGTAGTTTGGTGTATCAACTTCCCGGGTGCGTAACTTTGGCAAACAATCTTCATTTGGGGCACAGGATAGCTCATTCGAAAGCTATTGACGAGAAACTTCAGTTTAAGGACTCAATTAGAGCCTTAAGATTTCATTGAGGTGCTCGATCGTGAAAAAACTTCGTTTAGGCCCTCAAAATGGTCCCAAAAGTTTAGGACCCAAAAAACTTCTAAAAATAGTAAATTTCCAACAAACTGTTTTGAGCTAGTTGGAATAGGTGGGAGGCCACTAATATCCACCTGGATCAATGTGAATTTTGATGATGATTTTCACCTTTTGGGGAAGGATGTGAATTTTGGATCTTTTATATCCTTTGAAGAGATGATGTGACCTTCCTTGTGTCCTCTACTCTTATACGTGTGGACTTTTGAGAGGATGTTTTCATGTATTAACATTGTATATTTTTTTGGAGTCTATTTTGGGGGTTGACTTGAGACCTATCTGTTGATGCTTAAAAGCACATCGTTGGATACTGTTAGCACCATGATTTTCATAGCTAAGTTTAGAGGTTTGTCAGTAGTTTGAAAAGTCATGCCTGTTAGCACCAATATTGTTTTTATGGATGGAATCATCTAACATCTCCAAGGGTTGGTTTCAAAAGGAAGCTTATCATTTATAATTTCAATTTCCATTTGCAACTGCGTGCTACAAAATTTGCTATGTGCTACGCAGAGGACTTCACCGCGCAGAGGATGTTGTCACGTAGGGGAGGTTGTCGTGCAGAGGATGCTGTCGCACAGAGGATATTGTCGTGCATAGGATGTTGTTGCGCAAAGGATTTTGTCACACAGAGGATGATGTCGTGCGGAGGATTTTGTCACACACGAAGGATGCGATCGCGCAAAGGATGTTGTCGCGCAGAGGATGCTGTCATGCAGAGGATGTTGTCACGCAGAGGATGTTGTCGCGCGTGAAGGATGTTGTAGCATAGAGGATGTTGTCGTGCGCGAAGGATGCCGAGGATGTTGTCGCGCTAAGGATTTTGTCACGCAGAGGATGTTGTCACGCAGAGGATGCTATCGCACGTAAAGGATGTTGAGGATGTTGTCGTGCACAGAGGATGCTGTTGCGCAGAGGATGTTGTCGCACTCAAAGGATGTTGAGGATGTTGTCATGCACATAGGATGTTGTCGCACATAGGATTTTTTCGCGCAGAGGATTCTTTCACGCAGAGGATTTTTTCGCATAGAGGATGCTGTCGCGCAGAGGATTTTTCTGCGCACAGGCTACAGAGCGTGCTGCGCAAATAACTAGTTTAGTGGTCAAATTCAAGCTCACTTTCTGACCAGCTGGAGAGGAATTTTGAAAATCCCCGAGAGGTTTTTGTTGAGGACAAACCAAGTAATAAAATCTCTCTCAGATTTGAAGAAAGTTTCATATTTTGGGATATTCAAAGGAATATTTGAGCCCTATTTTTCAGTTTTCATGATTTCTTGTTTGAGACATGTTTTTGCGACACGTATTTCGGCCAGATGGAGATGAATTTCAAGAAACCGAGAGGGGTTTTTCTTTAGAATGAGATTACCTACAATTTTTTTTCTCATATTTCACATAACTATTATAGTTGATAATTACAAGTGGCATTGTGAAGCTTATTTTTCATAATTTCACCTCCTGAAAAAGCAGGAAATCAACTAAAATGTGTCATTTACTGTATGTAATGGTTTCTATTTTGGGAAATGGGTTGGAGTTCAAAATGGTGAGTTGTAAGGAACTATAGTGCTATATATTTCATGGTACGAGAGTAGAGAGGGGTTGGAACCTTGGGGAGAAATACTTGTTTATTTCTTTGAAGTTAATGTAGAAGTTTCCTCTTTCTAAAATTTGAGATTCATCATGGTGTTTATGTTCAATATGTGTTTCTTGTATATCATTTCCATGATTGTGTTTTTCTGCTAGCGTTTTCTGAGAGTAAGTGGTAGGAATTCATCTATGTTTGATTCTCCTTTCACACTGATGATGCTTGTTATGTGTTAATGGTTACTTTTACAGAATTAATCTTCGTTTGATGCTCTGTTTAGTAATTAATCTTGTGTCCTTTCTTCTAAAGCTACACTAGAGATTCATCCATTGAATGATGCCTGTAGTGTAGTGAGATTTCTTCTCCTTTCCATCTCTCATCTCATATCATTTATTTACTGAGCATAGAACCTATTTTTCCTCGAATCTATAGAAAGAAACCAACCAGTTGTTGACTGTAAAAACATTGAAATTTGGGCCTTGGCTCCATTGCCCAATGGTACCTCTCCCTTGTTTGTCCTACCAACCCTTTTAAAGAAAAAATAGACAAGTCCTATTGTAGAATTTGACCTCTGCACATTTATTTATGAATCCTTTGAGTTATTACCAGTCATCAGACATCCGAGAGAGCCCTCTCTGGTTGTATAGGTCAGAATACAATCTAAAGTTGGTTGAAATAGTTACCTTGGGGTTTTCTTTGATACATCCTAAAGAAATTTCCGAGTGCTAACATTTTGGCACTGTTTCCAGGGAGAGAAGGTGAAATATTCCCTAGGGTAAATAGAAAAGTTCAGAATTGAGTACTGATGGTGAACAATAGTCAGACACAAAAATACTATGCATCATTCACTCGACGACTCCAACCTTGAAGAATCTAGAAGTTTAAAGTTTCACTAACGAATCCACTCTCAATGCGGAATATAAGTTTCAAAACATCATTGGCGACCCCACTCTCCGAATATGAGTTCTATATATACAAGGTATGCTGCTATGAATCGAGAACACATTCCTGGTTTTCCAAATCATATTCCTCCTATAGATTGGCAAATGTATCTGCCAAAGTTCAAAGATCAAGATGGAGATGATGTTGTCTTTCATTTGGTCAAATTTCACATGCACATACATAGGCTAGGGGTTAAATTGCATGAAGATTGCTTGATGAAGATGTTTATGGAAACCTTAGAAGAAGAGACATGATCCTGGTATGAAGGATTACCATCTACTAGTCTATTTTCCCTTGAAGATTTTTATTCAGTATTTTGTGTGAATTATAAGGAAAGTTACCCATATTTAGTTTTGATTGAAAACTTCTGTGGAAATTTTGACAATCTTATTCAACACATGGGGATTTATATGTATGACGAAGACTTAATGTATGATGAAAGTGAAGAATCCCTTTACGAACTTTCTTCCCATCAGAAAGAACTAGTAGAGACTAGTTGTCTTGGTATGCAAGATCATTCTGAGCAAACATTAGCTTCTTCTTTGCTTGAAAGTGAAACAAATCTGCATTGTAATGTTAACTGTCAAGTTATATCCCATGAAATTAATGAAAATTTAGAGTCTTGTCAGCCTTATTACAGTCACAAGTATGAGGAGGATCATTCAAATTGTTTTGCAGCTCATCCATTTTCTAAAAATATGTATCATGAAGAAATTGGTGAAATCAGACTTTTGAAATTATATGTGAAAAAAATCTAGGCAATAAAACCATTAATGAGGATAACTACCCAAAGTTACAAGGAAATACCGAAGAAGAGAAGGTTGTTTTAGATCTTTTGGATGTTGTAGAATCTATTCATGATTTCACATCTCTTAATTTGACATATTCAAAAGTTTTTAAAAGCCAGGATGACATTCTTGTTCAAGAACATGAAGGAACATTTTCAGATTTTTCTCAAACACATAAGATTGTTGTTTCATATAAATATTTCCAAGAGTACCTAAAAACTATCCCTGCTGTGGATGATGTAAAAGGTGATCATGTTGCCACATTTCCATTTGAGAAGGGACAACCGAATGAAAGAGATCCTTGTATTTTTGATAATTTTCAAAAAAGGGTAGTCTTACATGTTTTCGAAGACCCTTTTTCCAGTAAGATGAAATCATTAGAGAAGATGGAGTATGTGTTGTTCAAGAATGCAGGGATAAAATTTGGTTTACAGTTTGAGTTATCATTTGCTGAGTTCTTTTTTCTGTCTGGAGGAGATGAAAGCAAGTTGCAGTCAAGAAGCCATTTGCTTGACTGGCTTCATTGGAAGTGTGAGGTCACTTGATTCGATCTTTATGCTAAAGAAAAGTAGGGTAGGTAGGAGTGTGAATAAGCTCGATACTACAAGCATTTCTTTTAGCAATATGTAGTTTTCATTTTCAGTTTAGTTTCCAGATTTTAGTTTTGATCATATACAGTTTGGGGTTTTCAACATATGCAGGTTACAAGTTACAGTTGGGAAGTTGAGTTTGGGAGCAACCCAATGGATAGGCACATGGTATACTGTTCTTTGCTACCTCAAAGGGAGGATAACATCCCCATTGGAGCCAGCTGTTAGCACCATGATTTTAATAGCTAAGTTTAGAGGTATGTCAGTAGTTTGAAAAGTCATGCCTATTAGAACCAATATTGTTTTTATGCCTGGCATCATCTAACATCTCCAAGGGTCGGTTTCAAAAGGAAGCTTATCATTTATAATTTCAATTTCCATTTTCAACTGCATGCTACAAAATTTGTTACGTGTTGCACAAAGGAATTCACCGCACAGAGAATGTTGTCACACATGGAAGGTTGTCGTGCAGAGGATGCTGTCGCTCAGAGGATACTGTTGCGCAAAGGATGCTGTCATGCAAAGGATGCTGTCGCGTAAAGGATTTTGTCATGTAGAGGATGCTGTCGCACGAAGGATGCTGTCATGCAAAGGATTTTGTCAAGCAGAGGATACTATCACGCAGAGGATGCTGTCGCGCAGAGGATGTTGTCGTGCAAAGGATTTTGTCACGCATAGGATGCTATCACGCAGAGGATTTTGTTGCGCGCGAAGGATGTTGTCGCGTAGAGGGTGTTGTCATGCGCGGAGGATGCCAAGGATGTTGTCACACGTGGATGATGCTAAGGATGTTGTCGTGCGTAGAGGATGCTATCGTGTAGAGGACTTTTTCACGTAGAGGATTCTGTCATGTAAAGGATTTTTCTGCGCACAGGCTACAGGGCGCGCTGCGTAAATAACTGGTTTATTGGTCAACTTAAAGATCACTTTATGACCAATTGGAGAGGAATTTTGAAAATACCCGAGAGGGTTTTTTTGAGGACAAACCAAATAATAAAAACCTCTCTCATGTTTGAAAAACATTTCGTATTTTGGGAGATTCAAAGGAATATTTGAGCCTTATTTTTCATTTTTCATGATTTCCTATCTAAGACATGTTTTTGCGACACGTATTCCGACTAGCTGGAGACGAATTTCAAGAAACCGATAGAGGTTTTTATTTAGATGATCTTAACTACAAAAATGTTTCTCATATTTTACACAACTATTACGGTTTGAGAATTACAAGTAGCATTATGAAGCCTATTTTTCATAATTTCACCTCCTGAAAAAGAAGGAAATTAGTTAAAACGTGTCATTTGCTGTTTGCAATAGATTCTATTTTGGGAAATGGGTTGGAGATAGAAATGGTGAGATATAAAGGACCTATAGTTCTATATATTTCATGGTATGAGAGTAGAGAGGGGTTGGACCCTTGGGGAGAAAGACTTGTTTATTTCTTTGAAGTTAATGCAAAAGTTTCCTCTTTCTGAAATTTGAGATTCATCACGGTGTTTATGTTCAATATGTGTTTCTTGTATATCATTTCCATGATTGTATTTTTCTGCTAGCATTGTCTGAGAGTAAGTGGTATGAATTCATCTATTTTTGATGCTCCTTTCACACTGATGATGCTTGTTATGTGTTAGTGGTTACTTTTACATAATTCATCTTCATTTGATGCTTTGTTTAGTAATTAATCTTGTGTCCTTTCTTCTAAAGCTACACTAGAGATTCATCCACTGATTGATGCCTGTAGTGTAGTGGGATTTCTTCTCCTTTCCATATCTCATCTCATATCATTTATTTGCTGAGCATAGCACCTATTTTTCCTCGAATCTACAAAAAGAAACCAACTAGTTGTTGACTGTAAAAACATTGAAATTCGGGCCTTGACTCCATTGCCCAATGTTACCTCTCCCTTGTTTTTCCTACCAACCATTTTAAAGCAAAACCAGACCTGTCCTATTGCAGAATATGACCTTTGCACATTTATTAATGAATCATTTGATTTATTACCAGTCATCAAACATCTGAGAGATCCCTCTCTGGTTGTATAGATCATAATACAATCTAAAGTTGGTTGAAACAATTACCTTGGGGTTTTCTTTGATACAACCCAAAGAAATTTCTGAGTGCTAACAGATACTATGCTCACAAATGATTTCCAAGATTTATTATTTAACTATATTAATAATATACTAGTAGGTGGGACCCCTTGTTTAACTTATGGCACTATGATGAAGAAGCAACACTTATATTTTGTTTGCATATATATTTCTTGCGACACAATTTCTACAACTCATTTTCTTCAAATCATGGTTAAAATTCTTATGATAATATGTTGTGGGAAAGGTGATTAAAACAAGGAACTATATGGTCTTGATTATCTCTCATGAAATATGATTATGCCGCCTTTTGGATGAAAGAAATACACTTCAGTTTTAATTTTGATGTTGTATATTGTCCATAGAAAATATTGGGTGATCACCTCGACCCTTGCTACTATTGTTATGCGAATTGGTTGAGTTGTAATTTGGTTGTGTTCCTAGTAAGTTGTCATGTGAGAATAATTGATAGTGGTAAGGGGTGGCACACTTTTGAATATCGTGCACTTTGCAGATTGTAACATGGCAAGTTTGGAATATTTGGTTGTATTAATGGTTTTAAATGTTAATGGTATGATGAGTTGGCTAGTGGGCTTGGCTTGTAATAAGCCATGAATGAGAATCTGAAGGAAGAAGTGACGTGTGACAAATACACATCACTAAAACTCGTCTCGAGCTTGCCACCCTAGTCATTCTTGCATTTTTTCTTTGTTAGTTGTTGTTTCTCCACCTTGCCTGGACATGGAGGAAGTCAACAACCTTGGTTTTTCTCCTTACACAATATTTTACAGGTATGGAGTTTTCTTACTTTTCCATCCATGAAATTTTCTCTGCCCTGAAATCAAAATGTTGGCTCTGGTTGCTTGTGGTCTGTGTAATTCACAAACTATCATGATGTCTTTACTTGATAGATACAAAACCACTTTCACTACATGTTGGGTCACATTTTCTTATGAACGCATGCCTTTTGGCTTATCTAATGCAGGTCCCACCTTCCAAAGAGCTATGCAGATAGATTTTGACGAGTTGATTAGTAAGATTATCTAGATTTATCTTGATGAATTAACTGTTTATTCAAAGAACCGATTATATCATTTTGGTCATCTTAGAAAAGTTCTCATGCAATGCAGAAAGTTTGACATTTCTTTATATCCTTGTAAATCTATTTTTGGCATTACCAAGGGAAAGCTCCTTGGACATATTGTCTCTAATTTAGGAATAAGAATAGATCTCGAAAGGATTGCTGCTATTCTGAACCTTCCCACCCCCACTTCCAAAAAGGAGGTTCAAGCCTTTATGGGCATTATCAACTTTGTCCACATATTTGTTCATGACTTTGCTTTAATGGTCAAACCAATTCATAATCTTCTAAAGTAGGATATCTCCTTTTCTTGGACTGAAGACATCGAAAATGATTTCGTAAGGATTAAAAAGGCAATTAGTTCCCCACCGGTTTTGGCAAAACCAGACTTTGAGAAAGATTTTATCATATACACTAATGCCACTGAGGAAGTAGTTTATGCTATTCTCTTACAATGTGATGACCAGAATAATGAAAAACCAATAGCTTACATGAGTAAAAGCTTATCATATGATGAATTCAAGTATTCTTATATCGAAAACCATGCTTTTGATCTTGTTAAAGCTGTGGAGAAATTTCACCAGTTTATCTTAGGCAAACACACACAGGTAAAAGTCCCTTTGCCTGCTGCCAAGTTTTTTCTTTCACAAACGTATCTTTCACGGAAGCTTTCACATTGGCTTGCCAAAATCTAGGAGCATGATTTAACCATCATGAATTCGAAAACAATTAAGGGACGAGACTTAGACCTTCACTTAGCTCAACATGCTGAAGCAAGTGAAGAAATTGATGATCAGGATAATCCTCTTTCAACACTATTTTATATTGAGAGTCAAACCCTTTCTATAGCTGAACATCCCCGGTATAAAAATATGGTGTCTTACTTGCAATATCATAAATTCCCAAATGCCTTAGATACTCATCAAAGGAGAAGGATTCGTCTTGAATCTTCCAGACATATTATTTTAGGAGGCTTTTTGTTCAGGAGATCTACTAATGGTATATTAATTCGATGTGTGAATAATGAGGAAGCACATAAATTGTTACATGAAACTCATGGATCTTCAGATTCTGTTATTCAAGTTGGTGGCTACTTTTCTGCTAAAACTACTGCTTTTAAAATCATAAGAAAAGGTTATTATTAGCCTTCAATTTTTCGAGATTCTTATAACTTTTCAAGATCTTGTGACAAGTGCCAAAAATTCGTTGGGAAATAATATATTTCTGCCATGCCTTTGCAACATGTCCTCCTTGATTTTCCTTTTTCTAAATGCGGTCTGGACTTTATTGGTCCTATTATTCCTCCATCTTCAGTAGGGTAGGTTTTTATCTTGAAAACCACAAATTATTTCACTAAATGGACTGAAGCTGTCCCACTTAAACACTCACAGGATGAACATGTAATTTCTTTCCTGGAAACTAATATTTTCTCCAGATTTGACATTCCTTTAGAGATTATTATAGATAACGGTCCCACTTTCATTTCCGCTAAATTGACTCAGTTTTTAGCTAAATTGGGGGTCAAACATTTCACCTCATCAACTTATTACCCTCAAGGAAATGGGAAAGTCGAGTCTACTAACAAAAATCTGGTTAGGATCATAAAGAGGCTCATCGAAGATAAGTCTCGTCAATGGCACACTCTCCTCACTTATTCCCTTTGGGAAGATCATGCTACTAGCAATGTAAGCACATGTTGCACTCCCTTTCAACTTGTCTATGGTCAAGAAGCTATTTTTCCTACTGAATTGGTACTTTATTCTCTACGACTGATGCTACAGATCGAAGAATTAAATTCTTCTAATGTCCCTCAAAGGATAAATGCATTGTTATCTTTAGAGGAACAAAGAATGTTTACTTTGGAAAACATAAAGAGAAGACAACAAACCGTGAAGAAATATTTCAACAAAAGCACAAAAGCTTTCAAATTTAAAGTAAATGAGAAAGTCTTGCTTTGGGACTCAACCCATGTTGGCAGAGGAAGCCATTCGAAGCTTCAAAAATTATGGCTTGGTCCTTTCAAAATCTCTTTTTTCCTGGGCGCAAATTCTTATCTTCTAAAAGACTTGAAAGAGCAATTATTTTCCTATAGTACCAAAAGTTCCCACTTGAAACATTATGTGGAACCAGCTTGAAATATAAATGCTGCATGGAAGTCACTGCTGTATTATATTTTTTTGTTTCTTTTTTTGGTTTTTTCTTTGTTGATTTATTCATTTTTGTTTTTTTCATTTTCTGCTGTTTTTCTTTTTGTTTATCAGAAATAAAATTTGGATTAGTTTCGCCACAACAATGATATTCGATAAGTATTGTTGATCAATAATAATAAAGTTACACAACTATCATGATGTCCCCCTTGTAGATATCACTGAAATTTCACTCTGCTTCCAGTACTGTTGTTAGATAGATGATTGGATTTTCATCCCCACTTTTGCTATCCCTTTCTTCCCTCCACCCTGAGATTCAAAAGAGCATACCATGAAATTTTCTCCTTAAAACACGAAACACTTTTACTGTGAACAATCAAATGTTATGCATACAGGACCAAACCCCCTAATACATAACACTTTTCATGAGCTATTCCCAAAATCCCAGATCATTTCCCCCCTTAAACCGCCTCACTCCCCCTGTTGCATAATCATCATGGTAAATAATTTTTTGATCTACGATTCACCTGGTCTGCAAAAGCAAACATTCTAAGTTCTTAATCTGTTGGAAACAGATTTCCCTGTGGAGTCTCCAGTTTGTTGACGCTTAAAAGTGCATTGTTGGATACTATGCTCGCAAATGATTGCCAAACTTTATTATTTAACTATATTAATAATATACTAGTAGGTGGGACCCCATTGTTTAACTTATGGCACTATGATGGAGAAGCGACACTTACATTTTGTTTGCCTATGTATTGATTGCGATACAATTTCTACAACTAATTTTCTTCAAATCATGGTTAAAATGCTTATGATAATATTTTGTGGGCAAGGTGATTAAAACAATGAACAATATGGTCTTGATTATCTCTCACGAAATATGATTACACTACCTTTTGGATGAAAGAAATACACTCCAGTTTTAATTTTGATATTGTATATTTTCCATAGAAAATATTGGATGATCACCTCTACCCCTGCTACTATTGTTATGCACATTGGTTGAGTTTTAATTTGGTTGTGTTCCTAGTAAGTTGTCATATGAGAAGAATTTATAGTGGCAAGGGGTGGCACACTTTGGAATATCGTGCACTTTGCAGATTGTAACATGGCAAGTTGGGAATATTTGGTTGTATTAATGGTTTTAAATGTTAATGGTATGGTGAGATGGCTAGTGGGCTTGGCTCATACTAAGCCATGAATGGAAATTTGAAGGAAGAAGTGACGTGCAGTAAATGCACATCACTCAAACTCGCCTCGAGCCTGCCACCCTAGTCATTCTTTCATTCTTTCTTTGTTAGTTGCTACTGCTCCACCTTTCCCGGTCGTGTAGGAAGTATACAACCTTGGTTTTTCTCCTTACACAATATTTTACAGATATGGGGTTTTCTTACTTTTCCATGCATGAAATTTGCTCTGCCCTTAAATCAAAATGTTGGCTTTGGTTGCTCGAGGTCTGTGTAATTCTCAATCTGTCATGATGTTTTTTTGGAACTGTGTATTTATGGTTGCATCCTTAGTTTCTTGTGGTGGTTGTTCTGAGACCGTTGGCATTAAAAAATGGTCATGGTGTCTTTGCTGTGTGTAACTGTTTGCAAATATTTGCTGAGTAAAAGTTGTGGTTGACCCTGCCTTGCTTATGGTTCTATATTGTGTGTTTGGCCTCCCTGTTGAAATGGGTTATCTCAACCTTACCTATGGGTTTTTTGAATACCCCACCTATATATTGACATTGCTGGTCTCTGTGGTTAGTATACTCGGGCCATAATTTTGACCCTGTGAACATTTTTGTGAACTATGATGATGGAATAGTACCTTCCATGCCTTGTCCTGGCCAAGCCCTCAGTTATTAACCTACCTTCTCATGACCTCATTGTCACCGTTGTGTGTTGAACCTTATGCAAATATGAGGACATTGCTTACCTAGATTTTGGTAGGAGCACTATTCATGCTATTTTGGTTTGGGCATCAGTTTTAATTGGTCACTTTCTTGAAAATTGTAGAAAGAGTCGATACTCACCTATTCATTGGAATTTACAGTTTGTTGAAGCTTGTGTTCCTGATAACAAATACTATTTATCTTGGCAAAATCATCACGTTTTATTGTTAAGAAAGCACTTGTGTTTGAAAAGTCTGATGCTCGAATTGAGTAATACTGCCCATAATGAAGTTCAAAGAAGTTGCATTAAGCAAAGGTTTGATTGATGGATATGAGTTTTGTTTTGGGAGCACTGTGCGTGACCCCGTGGGTTTTAAAGGACCATTGCTGGGGTTGATGTTATGAATCGTGGCTCATCCACTCTAAGATTATTGTTGTATTCCTGTAGCGATTATGATGTTGTTCATCATTTCTGTTATATAATGATAATATTGTTATAACGATTACTGTGGTTAAATATTTCTGTGCATATCAGATAGTTTACTGTGTAAAACAATTAAGAGGCCAACGAGAAATTTTGTTAAAGAAAGCGTCAGTTTGGGTTATTGTTTAAACTTCAAAATTCTGGACAGAGATATATTTTGATTGCATCAGAGATAACATGTTTTGATTTTTCACTTGAACAACATCCGTAAAATTTCCCCATCATTCTACCATTTTTCACTAATTACACTCCCTCCACAATTCTGATTTCACTTATTTCATCCATGTTCCGTGATATAAATTTTAAAAGAGAAGTTTGTGTGGAAGCGAAAGGAAGATAACATAGCAAGGGTTGAGGACTAATATTCTTGATATTTTTATATACACAATTAATTGTTTGGTTAATTGTTGAACAATATTTGTATATTGATTCCCTCCATGATACCATTTTTTTCTAATTACACTCCCTCCATACTTCCCACGAACCCTATTATTCCCTTTTCACATGGTAATTAATGAATGATGTGTTATGGATGGATTTGCATGTATCTCGTGTCAATTTTGGAGTCAACTTTTGATTCATGTAAGCAGAGTGTCATGTATGGTTTATTAAGAGCTTCATTACTGACAAACTGTTGCTACATGATGAATTTTTTTAGTAGAGGCAACAATGGTCGAAATAATAGAGGCAGGGGAAATTGGAATCGAGGCCATAGGAGGCCCAAATTCTCTATCCATTTTGACGCTGACCAACAAGAATTGAACTAGCTATTCCAATATGGGTTCTTTAATGGGGTTGGCCATGGGATAATGCATCCTCGACCAGAAAGACCTCCTTTCTAGCCTCCTCAGGATTTTCCCATCATTCCTATTCCTCCACATGTGTCTTTGCAACCCAAAGTCCCCATAGATGACGGTTGGCAAGACATTGTCCACTAGCATGTCTCTCACCATTGTGGTTGGCCCACTATGTCATTGCCTATACCACCACCTGTTAATCCCAATGTCCAAATTGCCCGTGCTGTTTTGCCAGTTCAGTCTTCACATGCCAGTAAGAGATTGAAAACTAATATTCCCCAACTTGTGCAAGATAAAGGAAAAACAATTGCCTCCCCTTCTTCTCCCTCCACCGATTCCTCTAAATCTGTGTCTTCCCTCCCTTCATTTAAAGTATGAATACTCCCATGTGATCAACGAGATACAACCCCAATGGTCCAATCAACCACGAGCTACTTCAGAAAAGTCTAAGGGAAACAATAGTGAAAAAAGGAAAATTACCTCACAAAGTGGCAAATATGGTTTTTAAATTATGTTTTATGTGATTCAGTTGACGAGGACATTGTTTAATGGTTTTCAACATAGTTTGGACAACAAGCCCTATTTTTGATATTTTGTGGATAATGTGGATATATATTCTTTTTGGATATAATATAAATTATTGCTGATATTTAAATATCCAGTTTAAAGGATATTCAAGGGAGTTACAAGGGTGGGATATGGTTAAAATGATTATCTTTTGTGTGTTATATTTCATGATTTAAAAATAAGAAATGATGGGAGTCACAAGGGGTCTCACCTACTTAGTTATTATTAATTAAGACCCTTAACTATATTAATATTATTTATTTCTCCTAAATTAATTAGTTAAGTTAAATCAACTTAATTAAAGAAAGTAGTTGATCTACTTCAACTTATTGGGAGAGAATAAAAGCTCAATGAGAAGAAGAGACAAGGGATAATAGAAGGAGAAAACAAGACTAAGGTTTTCTCTTTAGTTACATGAGATAGTTTCAGTTTTCATTCATTTATGAATTTATTCGAAAGCCTAATTCTCTTGTTGACAACAGGGTCTTATTGTAGACAACAAAGTTCAAGACTGAACCACACTTTTTAGACGCTTGTTTTAGAGGTGTTGATTCATCCTTAATAGTTTGTGTATTCTTGTTTGTTTGTGAATTAATTTTCATGGCTGATAAAGGAAATCTTGCAAAGTCAAAATGGCAACAGTTTGTGGTAGGTTGATCCAGATTATTAATTTTAGTGTTACTTTAATGTTGGAGTATTTTTTTATGGTGTTCATCATATATCTCTAAATAATACTTTGGTCCATACCCTCGCAGGGGTTTTGTAAAGAGAAAAACACTTTCAGTATCTTAGAATAAAATAAAATCAGATTGTTATTATGTCTCATACATGGGTTTTCGTGACTGGTTACTTTTTCGCTTTTGATCTCCATGTTTAATTTATTGTAAAATAAGTGTACATTCTAGTAGTTTTTATAAAATTTATTTTATATTGCAACATATTTAAATTATAAAATCAGTCTCAGTCCTTGTAATTAATACTTGCGGATTGAGTGAATATTTTGAGGCTATAAACCCCAGTTAACATTCCCAACTGTCTTGTCCTAGCCAGGCAAGATCTGAAAATGATTGAGTAAGGTAATCCATACCTTTTCCTCAACACTATCCACCTTATATCATGGATTATTATGTTTTAGGGGATTTTAGAGAGATAAGGTGCTAGGATTGTCTCATGTATATAAAGGAGGGTTTCCTCATTTGTAAATCATAACTCATCTTGTGGAGAATCAGTTCTACACTTGTCTCCTATATTTCTTATTCATCATGGATTACTTATGCACACTTTCTTGGAGATGATTTAGTGTATGCTGTTAGCGATAAAAAATGACTTGAAAATTATTTCTAAATCACATGATAAGAGGATCTTTAGGTAGAAGATTTATTTTTAGGTTTGAAAGTCATGAAGTATTTGAGAAAGTCTTATAATCATATCAATTCAATAAAATGAGGATTTCACCTCATGAAATAGAACAAAAGTAAATTTTATATTTCGGAAGCCAAATGGTAATTTTACAGTGTTGTGAGCTGTCAAAAGTCAGGGCTTTCGACAACTAAATCAGATTTTCAAGGGCAAATGAGCTGTCGAAAGTGAAGAAGAGTCTATTTTTACGATGATGAGTCATCATTTTAAAATGATTATTTTGAGCGTCTGGAGAATCATTTTGAGAAATGGGCGGAGGATTTTGTTAATAACACCTCAAAGAACAATAACCTCTCTCAATTTTCCTACATGTGTCATATATTGGGAGAATCAAATTCATCTCTAATCCCTAATTTTCGGATCTCAGAATTTACCTGTTTGACACATGTTTTTGAAATGAAGATCCCAGGAAAATGAAAATGAATCTCCAATAACTGAGAGAGTTTTTTTTCTCACAACAAACCAATCTTAAAAAACCTCTCTCAATTTTCCAAAATATGTTTTTATTTGAGAGATATAGGTGAATATTTGAGAGGAATATTTCGAGGTTTTTCAGCAGCATAATCGGCATAATAACACACAGTTAGCTGCCAAAAATCAGGGCTTTCGACAACTAAGTTGCATTTTTCAGGACAAAGGAGCTGCCAAAAGTGCAGCCACAGGCAGAATGATAGTCTTTTTGCTCATATCGAATATTCCACTGCCAAATCATTTGAGGAAGGTTCCAAATGAATGATAAGATTAAAATGGATAAAGATTACCCTCTTCTTCAAAGTTTTGAGGCTTATACAAAGGATAATAGGGTCAAAGGTTATCCAATTTTGGTTAAAGATTTGTCCAGCTGTCAAGGAAGGATTCTGAGTTACCTTATCATCTCCTTGAAGACTGTTGAAGATGATGAAGACCAGATTATGATAAGGGTTTGACTCCTTAAGATAGGATTTGATCCTACTTTCTTGTAAACTATTTTGATTAATACTATTCTTAGTATTTCAGATCCTCTTTGATAGGATCTTAGATTATGATTTAAAGGATATAAAGCCTATGCTTTCAAAGTAACAGGGGTTCGATTATGGAGAGACTGATACTACACTACTTTTGTAATAGACTTTCTTTATGATATAATACAGATCACAAGTTTCTCTCATTTATTGATGTTAGATTTCCATTTCATTCTTTTCCTGTACTTTCATGGTTGTTATTGATCTATGTTTGTCTAATTGCTGGTGACTGTCATCTCATCTTGTCAATTCATAAACATTGATTGATTAGTAATCACTGTTATCTTTATTCATCCCATCATACATATGATTTGGTTGATAAGCATAGCCTTCTTCACCCACCAGTAAGCTATCCATCTGATTATTGATTCTTGAGAGCATTGTCTCATCTGGTTGTACATATTTGACTATCTTGACACCAATCCAGTAGGTCAGTATTTCCCATTTGATCCAAACAAAAAACAACAAATCATTTACACTTTAATTTACCAAGCATCTTTGACTTACAACCTCAAAGAGTTTCTTGGAGAGATAACAAATTGGCACCGTTGCCGGGGAGAGGAGATTGAAGCTCAACTTCCTTGGGAGATGACATAGATCCAATTTTGATGATAGACAAAGCCTGGACATTTTCTTGGTTGCAATTATCTATCTGGTGAGTCCATGAAGAACAAATTCAGTGGCGACTCCATTATTTAGAAATTTGTTGGTGACTTCACTGGTATGAAATGAACAAGAGGTATTCATTTTTCAATTTCTCAAGCATTTCTGGTTACCCTCATCCAGTACCTAGTAGAGAAGAATGGGAACGTAGTATTCCCAGATTTCGAGGAGAAGAATGGGAAGTGCCAGCTAAACACTTGCTGGATTTTCATGATTTTATTCATCGGCTTGGAATTCTACATGAGGACGTTCAAATTAAGCTTTTCAGGTATTCATTAGAGGGGATTTCCTTTGATTGGTGCAAATCTCTTCCGTCTTCAAGCATTCACTCATTGGAAATTTTTCATTATACTTTCCATTTGTTTTGTAAATATGAATTTCCAGCTGAAAGTCTCTTTGAAGGTTGCTGTGATGAATTCGAGAAGCAAGTTCAGCAGGAAGTAGTCTTTTCTTCTGTTTGTCAAGGTGAAAATTATATTGTTAAGGAAGATCTTCATGATACAAATAAGAATTGCATAGTTGTAGATGCATCATACCTTATCTCTGTTGCACCCACTGCCTTTGATTTTCATGAAGGAACAATTAGAGATGAAGATTTTTCTGAAATTTTTCAAGAGGTTGCCTACGATATGTTTTCACCTGTGATTGGAGAGAAGGATCTGAGCATTGCTTGTCTTTCTTTGCAAGATACATATTTTTTCTGTTCACCTATTTTTGATAAGTATGCAGATGGAGAAGAGAAGATTTCTACATCAAATAAGGTTGACTTGAGCAACAATCAGCCAATATATGACATTTATGAATTTGATTTCAACGAACCTTTTTCTTTGCCCACTAAGGAACAACTTCATGTTGTAATCAACCATTCCATGTTTGCATAAGACATTGAATATAATGAGTTTAATATGGCTGAGATTTCGGGTCTTCTCTTCTGTTTATAATGCCTCATGAACAGAAAATTGAAATCACCTATGAAGACAATATCGAAAAAGAAGGGATTAGCAGTTAAATCAGCTCACAACTACTTTCAGATTTGCAGGAACCAGTTTATGGCAGCTATATATAAGAGGTTGAAGAAAGGCTTGAGCAACAAGCAGAGTTAACTTCTTTCTATGATCCGGTAGCCGTTTATATGGAGTCATGTTTTTCAGAAGTCTTCAGTTGTGCAATCTTTGGAACCAAGGCAAATGATGATTGCAAGTATGCTCTGCAAGTTGAAATTCTACTGCACGACATGAAGTGTTCTCTGAAATTTATATGCATGCAAAGGATTCTTGTTATTAGTTCGATGTTATCATGGCTTCATTGGAAGCATGATGTCACATGATGAGCCCGTTTTTATGGTTAGGAGTAGGAGCAGATAAGAAAATAGGCTCTTCATCTGAGCAAGTAGATTCTTCTAGTTATTGGTTGTTGAATAAGCAGGCAGGCTACATGCAGGCTACATGATGGCTACAGGTTACAGGGGATCAGTTCTAAAGGCTAGATGACTCCATTCCTAATGGAACACTAGACATTAAGTTCAATTTTTATTTTCCAGGAAAGGCATTAGATTTGTGGTTCTTGGAAACCTCACAGGGAAGTATCCATCCCAGTTGGAGCCAGATGTTAGCGATAAAAAATTACTTGAAAATTATTTCCAAATCACATGATAAGAGGAGATTTAGGTAGAATATTTATTTTTAGGCTTGAAAGTCATAAAGTCTTTGAGAAAGGATTATAATCATATCAATTCAATAAAATGAGGATTTCACCTCATGAAATAGACCAAAAGTAAATTTTAGCTTTCGACAACTAAATGGTAATTTTACAATGTTGTGAGCTGTCGAAAGTCAGGGCTTTCGGTAGCTAAATCAGATTTTCAAGGGAAAATGAGCTGTCGAAAGTGCAGAAGAGTCTGTTTTTACTATGTTGAGTCATCATTTTCAAATGATGATTCTAAGCGACTGGAGAATCATTTTGAGAAATGGGCGGAGGATTTTGTTATTAACACCTCAAAGAACAATAACCTCTCTCAATTTTCCTACATGTGTCATATATTGGGAGAATCGAATTAATCTCTAAGCCCTAATTTTCAGATCTCAGAATTTCCCTGTTTGACACATGTTTTTGAAATGAATATCCCGAGAAAATGAAAATGAATATCCAAGAACTGAGAGAGGTTTTTTCTCACAACAAACCAATATTCAAAAACCTCTCTTAGTTTTCCAAAATATGTTTTTTTTGAGAGATATAGGTGAATATTTGAGAGGAATATTTCCAGGTTTTTCGGCAACATAATCGACATAATAACACACAGTTAGCTGCCGAAAATCAGGGCTTTTGACGGCTAAATTGCATTTTTCAGGACAAAGGAGCTGCCGAAAGCACAAACACAAGAAGAATGATAGTCTTTTTGCTCAGATCGGATATTTCCGCTGCCTAATCATTTGAGGAAGGTTCCAAATGAATGATAAGATTAAAATGGATAAAGATTACCCTCTTCTTCAAAGTTTCGAGGCTTATACAAAGGATAATAGGGTCAAAGGTTATCCAATTTTGGTTAAATATTTTCCCAACTGTCAAGGAAGGATTTCAAGTTACCTTATCATCTCCTTGAAGACTGCTGAAGATGCTGAAGACCAGATTATGATAAGGGTTTGACTCCTTAAGATAGGATTTGATCCCACTTTCTTGTAAACTATTTTAATTAATACTATTCTTAGTATTTCAGATCCTGTTTGATAGGATCTTAGATTATGATGTAAAGGCTATAAATCCTATGCTTTCAAAGTAATAGGGGTTTGAGTATGGAGAGACTGATACTACACTACTTCTGTAATAAACTTTCTTTATGATATAATACAGATCACAAGTTTCTCTCATTTATTGATGTTAGATTTCCATTTCTTTCTTTTCCTGTACTTTCATGGTTGTTATTGATCTATGTTTGTCTAATTGCTGGTGATTGTCATCTCATCCTGTCAATTCATAAACATTTATTTATTAGTAATCACTGTTATCTTTATTCATCCCATCATACATATGATTTGGTTGATAAGCATAGCCTTCTTCACCCACTAGTAAGCTATCCATCTGATTATTGATTCTTGAGAGCATTGTCTCATCTGGTTGTACATATTTGATTGTCTTGACACTAATCCAGTAGGTCAGTATTTCCCATTTGATCCAAACACAAACCACCAAATCATTTACACTTTAAGTTACCAAGCATCTTTGACTTACAACCTCAAAGAGGTTCTTGGAGAGATAACATATGCTTTTCAAGTTTCTTGTTGATGATTTCATGGTTAGGGTTTCTTTGATGCTCATTGATTTGACTAGTAAGTGTTCTTTTTAAGTCTTTGATGGTTTATTCTTGATGTATTAATTATATAATTTATCAAAGTGGTGATAATTGCATGATATCTTGTAATTTCTTGGATAATATTTCTCTTGAAACCCTAGGAAGGTTTGTAGTGGACTACCTTCCCTTGTTATCATTTATTTTAAACTTGTTAAAGGACATAAGGGTATTTCTAGGGTTTTTAGTGGACTAACCAAGTCTTAGTCTTATAGGTTAAGGTTCTAGGTTTGTAGTGGACTAGTCTAGGGTTTTGAAAAAAATCCATCTTGATCTCTTGATATAGGTCTTTAGAAGACATAGGATGACCTCTTAGGGTTTGTAGTGGACTAGCTTAAGTTTCTCTCCTAAAGGATCAATACCTAGGGTTTGTAGTAGAATACCTTAGGGTTTGGTTCTTGAGTCTTTCTCTTTCCTTTTCTTTCCATAGAAGTTGCATTTTTTACTCCATATGACCAAGGAATCTAGACGACACTAGTCTTTTCTCTTGCAAAGTGACTTAAAACCCTAATCCCTTCCTCATTTGAAATCTTATGGTATATTTAGGTTATATTGCAATCCCTTTTCAACTTTCAACCACTTGTAGCCTAATGTCTAGGGTTTGTGGCATTATTCACCTTAAAATATTCCTTGACATCACCTATTGCAAAATTGTCATAGTTTTTGGCCAACTTGGATTTGATGTCTTGCATATTTTGAGGTTTTTTCATGTCATTTACATTTCAGAAAGCAATTGTTACTTGAAACCCTAGTCTAGCTTGCATTTTGGTCCTCTTTATTCACATGTTTACTAGTCTTAGGGGTTGTTGTATTTATGTTGTTATAACTTTTCATATTGCTGAAATAGTCATCTTTTATTACAAGTTTTATGATAGGCATATATTTTCTTTTGATTTGTAGTATTTTGGGGCATTTATTTGGCTTCTTTGACTTACTAGTTATCATTTATTGTCCTAAAACACCTCTCACACAAATATGGAATTACTTTACTTAACCACCTCGTGTTTACCTTGAAACTTGAACTAAGTGGTGGTATAATTAAGTAACCAATATAGGAGGTTGTAGAATCGATATAATGTTGCTATAGGATTCCTTCAAGTTGCCAGTGAAGCCTCCCTTGTGTTAGATTTCAATCCTTCACTAAAACAAGGGAAGTAATTGCTAAGGTGACAATGGCAAGTACTTCCATATGTGACACATGACTTACATCTTGTGAAGACTTTACACAAGTGCTAGATTGGGTAGTAACATGTTGGATAGATTTATAATGGATCAACCTTTTGATGTTAACTATATTTTCAAAGAACAAGGCACCAAATAGGTTGAGATAGTTTGTTACAAATTTCTATCACAAGGTGATGTTTTTTACTGCAAATGTAATACTCTCATTGTGATAAGTATGGATGACCACAATAATGTGTGTGAAAGCTTATTCCATTATGTATTGATTTGATATTTTTACAACAGGGTCTTATTAGAAAATATGATCAAGGACTAGATTAGAGAAGTTGGGAAGCGACATCATTAATAGAGCTATAACATTTGCAACCTCACAAAAGAGTTTTTAATGTTTTTGGTAATGGCCCTAGCATTAACTTATAATCCATTAGTCATGGATCAAGGATATAATGGAATATCTTAGTAGTATTATCTTGTCAGGTTGAATACTTCTTAGTTAGTAAGGAAGTCAAACTTCGTTGTCCAATCTAAGTGGAAATCTTGACCTTCCCATATAATTTTGATCATTTTTTCATCCACCAGCCAAACCTAATGGAGATTTGTATGCCATGAGTCTTAAATGATACTTAATTCAATGCCCTACAAATATTTAATATTTGATCATTAAGTTGGAGAGATATATTTCATCATTCCATGTAATATATAATGGGGTCTCAAGAATTACTTTGGCTTTTGGATAGGTTGTGACCTTAAATTAGATTATATTAGTAACATCCCATAATTTTTTTTTTTTTAAAGTGATGTTTAAAAGGTCAAAGATTGTCCACTATTTATCAAGAGCTCTAGCACAAATATAGCCCTCGACTATCCCACTCCCCAAGTTCTTATTATAAACGATATTGGATTATCGTAGGTAAAAAACATGAATAGGCCAACAAGGAACAAAAAAAAATCAAAGTTCACCATCTCCATTAAATGGTGTAACTACCAAAAGCAAAGAAATATTGGTTGTGGAGCTTGATTATCTTCCATATTCATAGGTCTTTGTTTTCAGCCATGTTTATACCCCATGAAGACTTTACACCCCAAAAGAATGTACACTCTTCCACGCGGGGGAGTGCAGAGGGGGTTTACCCCCTTTGCAAGGTCCATGGGCAAGCAGGTGCCTGCAGGAAAAATTGCCTTGTAAATGTATATTGTAATTTCATTGTAAATATGGACCGTTCATTATAAGGTCACAGATCTAACAATAGAAATTATGTTAGGGTTTTTTTCCCTAGAAGAAAACCCTCTTTTATGAGGGAAATGTATTGCGACTAAGTATTATAGCGAATATTGTATTATGAGATAGGAGACTGTGAGAGAACGAAGAGGAAGTTACAACGGGTTTGCTGTAGGTTGTATCCCTTCATTTGTTGGATAATAATAAAGGAAGGACATGTCAATTTCTCTGGTGGACGTAGCCCACACTGAGTGAACCACATATATCTGTGTCTCTATTGTATTGTGTATCTTCTGTGTTTTATTTCCACATTTGTTTTATTTTATTGCTCCAAGATCTTGTTTTTCTAACAAGAACAAATAGTGCATGGATATCATCATGTAACCACTTTGGTTACCAAGGATTAGCACTTGATTTGAGATGGGTCATTTTATAATTTTTCATCATTTATCATATTTTGGGGGGTAAAGAATCAAAGTTGTGGCTATATAGGGGTCATTTTTAGGACTGATCTTAAATACACTTAGCACAATGAAAATCAAGAATTGCAATTTGGGAACTGAAGATGCACTTTCTATGGCAAGAATACATGAGCCCAAGCTAAAACAAGATTGAATAAGTTTTGGTAAACAAGAAGAAAAAGGGGAACCAAGGAAACTAGATCAATTCATTTTTTGTATAACTCATAACACATCAGAAACCTCCTGACATAGATGCTTTCACAATCTCAGAAACCAACAACAACAATGTTAGAATAATGGATGTGCTCATTTTACCATTGACAATAATATTGTCACCCAACCATAGGTTGAAGCCACCCTTCGAGCACCTTAACCTTGACAGAGAATTATTCTGGAAGAAAACCCTAGGCTAGATAGCCAAACAAAGGGTAGCACACCTTTCCCCAAGGATAACACATCAACAAGATCTGATCAGATAGTCCAAACCCTAACCAAGAGATAGTCCAAGCCAAATGTGATCTGCTAGCTGCAGCAGCTGCACCGATAGCTCTCCTCAAACCTGCGCACAAAACTGGGCACTACAGTGCGCACAAGTGCTGCTCTGCAATTCTGAGACTGCCTGCCAGAATGAGAACTGGCCTCCTATATTTATACTAATTCTACATAACTACCTGGGCTGACTTATCATTCTGGGTATCTGTCTTTTCAGTATATATTATTATTTCTGGATGACTTCTTCTCTTGGAGGTTAATAACCTAATATAAATTATCTTCTTGAGCCGACAAGTCTTCTAGGGTTATTAGCCAACTCATTAGGGTTTCTTCTTTCTTCCCAGAGTGTTCTATCCTCGTTAGGTTTACACGTGGAGGTAAATACCTCCCGCAGCTACCATAATATCAACACTCCCTCCTAGCTAGGGAGGTGTTATAGGTAATGGTCTTGAGCACAAAAACATACCATTCACCCGGTAGCATCAACATAGTTGTATAGACTAGATCATGAGCACCATCATCATCATCAATGTCATCAGCTGCATCATCTCTCGAAACCATACTCTATCTGAGTAATCAGACATGATTCTCACTCCACAGAGTGATACAAGAGCCATTCTTCTAATCTAGAAGAGTAAATGCTCTGAACCATTTTCTGTCTGGGAAATATCTGTCCTTTGATTATCCATCTAATTGATAATAATTTCCAATACTGCTGATAGTCTTCAAGGCAATCGAAACAAAATAGAACACAACTGTGTCTATCCATAGAAGTACATAACTACAATCCAGTGGTACACTACCACACCAAGTAACACACAAGTACTTGATCAACAACGTATAGTCACTAATGGTGGAACACATTCACCATAGTAGTATACATATACTATCATACAGTCTTCATAACAATCATCTGATATCAACCTGCACAGAAACAATGTTATGATATAAACTAAATCATCTGAACCAATCTTTCACTCACATCTGTGAGATCTAAAAGAATATCTGCCCTCATAGTAGAACAATGATATATCTGGACTAATCTTCTTAAGCAAGGAAGAATAACTGTCTTGTCTTCTGATCCTGGACCATTCCCCACCCTGGGCCATTCCTCCCACACTAATCAAAGTGCACCCTGGAGAGAATTTATAAACCCTAAGGAATGATTGTCCGGACCATTTCCTCTATTAACCACAAGAGGAAAAGACTGTCCTGTACCAACCTCCAAAATGGACCATTCCTCATGTTAACCACAATGAGAAATCGCTGTCCGGTGAGGCGAGACAGTCTTCTTGAGTAATCCTCAAGAAGAGAGACTTCCCTATACCAATCCCCATGTTAATCACAATGGGAAGTCATTGTCTATGGTACATCAACAATCTGGACCATTTCCCATGTTAACCATAATGAGAAATCGTTGTCCGTCAGAAATCTCAATCCACTTTTCGAACAAGAAATATTTTTCTCATCCTGGACCATTCTTTGAATTGAAAAATGACTACCCATCAATCAATAATACATCAGTGCTCCCTCCCAACCTAGGAGTCATCTCTTCCTTTTTCAATAAGGAAGTCGTCTCCATGAGCTCCAGCTTAAGTATGCAAACTCTTTGATGTTAGATAGAAGCTTTACCAAAAAGTCTGCTTATCTGCTCATATGTGGAGATATGTATTGGAGAACCACTTTCTCCTTTCTGGACTTCATCATGGATAATGTAATGCTTGATTTCAAATGTACTTTGGTCTGGAACACTGGTTTTCTCTGAAGGCTTCATGTAGCTATGATCAATAGAGTATATCATTGTTGGAAAACTAGAACATATCCATGTGGCACTTCTTCTGTCATCATGAGATCTGATCTACTGAGTAATCATCTTGATACAATATCTCCATTATAGAGAATCTTCACCACACTTCTGCTGTGCACTGGAGGTTCTCCACCAAGTTGTCTTCTTCTATCTGCATACAAGGGTCTCTTTTTGGTATGCCTCAAAGTCTTGAGGTTGCTCTTCATGCATTATTTATTCAATTTTTCGGGAGAACATCCTTTTCATTCATTTGATGTAGAACTCCAACTCATGGATATTGACTCATATAAAGACGTGTCTGGTTTACTGGAACAAGTAATCATCATAGTCTTCTCCCTCTATCTAGGAGAACCTCTAGTTCTAGATATCACAATGCTTTCATTCATAAGTCTTTCATACATTGTTCTTCATCATGACTTTCAGTTCCTCTGCTTGATTTCTTTTATTAAGTTCATATGAGGCTGGCAATCTTGTGATTCTTAATACAATGACTAGTTGTTCTGGCTTCTCTTTCTTTCTTGGAATCTTCATGTTCTTCCTGATGTTTTTCTTTAGCTCTTGGGTCCATGGAGTTTCTTATAGATTCCATGCCATAAAGATTCCATTTCTTTTTTTAATCATAGGATCACAGATGTGGATGGACAACTAGGGATACTTTAAGGCTTTTCTTCAAAGAAGACTTCTTCTAAGGTCAAACTAAACACGTACTGCTTTTCATGTTTGCTACCATGGATATATACTTCATCATCTTCAATGGATTGTAGGATTAACTCCCTCCTAATCCTTGCTTCATGTATGAATACATGCTCTTATTTATGTTGATATATAATCGTCTCCCTCCATCTAAGAGATTCCATGTTTCTGTCTTCATCCTTATTGTCTTCTGCAGAGCGTCATAAGTCTTTCTCCAATTTTCTCTTGATTGTTGACTTCTTTCTTCTAGGTTTCTTCAAGATTGATTCTGATTTCGGCTTATCTTGTAATATCTTCCATAAGATTTTTTTGATATATTTCATCCTTTCTTGTATAGTGATAACAATCCTTATCTTGTTGTTCTTCCATAGATATAGTTCTTCTTGGAACACATTTTTAAGATATAGATATACAAGATATGTACAGAGACTTACACAAACAAGATATGTACAAGAGCTAAGAAGAGTATTGTTACCTTCAGAAGAAGAAGTCTCTTTCATCCATCTTAGTCTTCTTTGTGGGTTCCTTTTCTTCGGCAACTGATGCTTCATGTTTCTTCTTCCTTTTATTTAGCTCGGGACAATGATTCTTGTAGTGACCATACTTTCGACAGTTGAAGCATTGTACTTCTGAAATGTCTTTCTCTTTATTTGGATTCCTCCTTGAACCAAACTTCCTTTTGTTCCTGAAATTMTTGAATCTTGCTATGAAGGATTGATCATCGTACTTCTTTTGGGGTTTCTCTTTTGCACTGATCCTGGATTCTTCTTGAGCACAACAAGTCCAAAGTTCTTCAAATGTAGGATACTCCTTCCTTGTGTTCATGCTTGCGAAAAATGCATCCCATGTCTTGGGAAGACCATTGAGTACTATGTTTACCAATTCCTTCTCTGAAATGATCTCTTCAATAGCTTGTAGTTGATATATTAACTGAGAGATTCGCACAAAGTATGATGTTATGTTGTCATCATCATTCATCTTCATGTCACGGAGCTCATTCTTCAGACTCATTACTTGTCCAATGTTTCTGACTGAGAAGAGGTTTGTTAGGGCATCATACATCTTCTTCGATGAGTTAACATGGGAGATGTAGGGTATCAAGTGGTATTTTATAGAATCCACTATTATACTCATGGAATTGATGTCACTGTCTTTGAACTTCTACATAGCTGCAACGTTCTACGGTTCCTTCTCTTTCCCTTCTTCAAACTCTGGTTTCACGATCTTTCCTTTCACGATATCCAACACTTTATTCTTGGAAAGGATGAGATCAATCCTTGTCTTCCATGCTCTAAATTTAGAAGCTCCATCTAACTTGTTCTCTGACTTCATAGAGTAAGTCATGGCTGCTTTGACTTGATCAACCCTAGATTTGACCAAAATTTCAAACTTCACATCTTAGCTTTCTAAGAGTACCAAGAGATGCGCTAGGCTAGGGTGCACTGATATATCTAGATATTAGGTCAATCCATTCATTTAAGGTGCATCAACAAGAGGATTAGGGTTTCTACAATTCCACCTGCTAGTAAACCTAGCGACAGTGCTATGGTGACTACTCCTGCTAGAAACCCTAGCAGCTATTCTTCAATGAGCTTAATATCCTTACAACTATGTTTCCTTCCAGCGGTTAGACTGAATGAAGGATGTGTGGGACCATAACCTGTTAGAATATAATGGATGTGCTCATTTTACCATTGACAATACTATTGTCACCCAACCATAGGATGAAGCCACCCTCTAAGCACCTTAACCTTGACAGAGAATCATTCCGGAAGTAAAACCTAGGCTAGATAGCCAAACAAAGGGCATTGCACCTTTCCCCAAGGATAGCACATCAACAAGAGCTGATCATATAGTCCAAACCCTAACCAAGAGATAGTCCAAGCCAAACATGATCTGTTAGCTGCAGCAGCTACACCGACAACTCTCCAAACCCGCGCACAAAACTGGGCACTGCAGTGTGCACAAGTGATGCTCTGCAATTCTGAGACTTCCTGCCAGAATAAGAACTGGCCTCTTGTATTTATACTAATTCTAGCTAATTTCCTGGGCCGACTTTTCGTTCTGGGTATCTCTTTGTTCAATATATATTATTATTTCTGGTTGACTTCTTCTCTTGGAGGCTAATAACCTAATATAAATTATCTTCTTGAGCCGACAAATATTCTAGGGTTATTAGCCAACTCATTAGGGTTTCTTCTTGCTTCCTGGAGTATTCTATCCTCGTCAGGTTTAAACATGGAGGTAAATACCTCCCACAACTACCATAATATCAACAAACAATTCCACCCACAATACCGAAAAGGAGGAAACAAAATACCATATAGGAGTCAAGGATTCAAGCAACAACAAAATCAAGATGTATTTAGCGATCGAGCACAAAACAATAATAGCCCTAATATTCAAAAAATAGGGGGGGATTAGCTTGCAAATACTATGTCAACAATGCCCAGGGTCACACAAAAATAATTTCATTTTCAACATCCTAGGAATTGTTATTTTCTCAATTATGGAGCAAGTAATCATGACAACAAACAATGTCAAGTATTATTGAAATAACTTTAGGAGAAAATATGCAAAATGATACATGTATTAATAAAAATATAGCCAAGAGAATCCTTAATCACAACCAAAGCAAGGCCTAAAGTGTACAACATGAAACAAACTAATGAAGAATATAACATCCACTTTGAAGTGCAAAAGTTAGAAGTATATGAAGAAGCTATCCTATAAATTAGGCATACAAAGGGAAGGAGAAGGAAAATTCCAAAAGACAGCAAGGTATTATGACTACCAATGATTTGAACAATGAAAATATCATAAAAATAATCAATCAAATAATACAATTGGCCTTAAACAATAACTTTCTAAAGAAAATCAAGGTTTTTTTCAAATGTTTGTTGAGCATCGATGGAATTAAAGAAGATGACCCTAAAGAATTCAAGGTACACAAATTTAGTTCATTTAAAAAAAAGAATTACAAATACCTACATTATTCATGTGCATAGAGGTTATGTTGAGGCCTTAGCAAATCCTTTGCTGGAAGGAATGAGGACCCCCATTTTTTTTTATGATATATAGATTGCCTCATGTGGTCCCCTTCATTATGTTATTGATTATAGGATGTTATCAACTGTGCATTAACTGATGGTTTTTGAATTATGCATCCTGCACACTAGGCGACCCATATTCCATGTTTTTTTCGTGATTAATGAACAAATTAATGATGACAATAATTGGAGAAATATAGAGCATCCTCCACACACCTTTCATGCCAATAGTCACATTCCCATAGATGAAATTTCCTTGAATCCCAATTAACAAACATTAACTGGTAAGTGCAAGCAAGCTAAGTCTACTAATTAAAACTCTAAGTGCCCAACATTACAATCATAAGCACAAATAACATGAAATGAAATAAAACCACACATACAATGGTAAAAATATAAACACCATTGGTCTATTATATTAAAATATCTAGGCTTCAATAGGCTACACACATGGATTTTTAGGCTTCCTCGCTATTGTTACAAATTATAGGTTCCTGTTCTTCAAAAAAACATCAAAATAACAAACCTATTGGTCTAAGTCTCAACTAGGCCTTCAAATTATTTACCTAGAATGAGGATTTCCTTCCTTTATATGGGCTCTCCTCTTTGCATGAGTGGTGGTTATTCTTATTGTTACTTTGTTTATATTGTCAACTTCTTTATATTGTTGTTCTCTTATCTCTACAACTTCTATGTTGCTATTTTATTCTCTCTTCCTTTTTTTTCATAGTTTATCTTCATATGTCTACACATATAGGATTTATACTTCTTAATCCCTTATTTCTTAAATCTCTGCTGGAATAGCTACAAGTTATTCTATCCAATGATTCACCTCAGAATTCAAATTATTTTATTGGAGAATAGTTATTTTTTCTCTACCCAACAAATTCTTCTCAATGATCCCATGGCTTTATATTCTTCTTCAAATTTATGCTCTCCTCATTCCTTGAGCTACTCTTCTCCTCCTTCTTCTTCTTTCCTCTTCTATTTATCCCTCTTTTCCTCTACATTTTTTTCTTCTTCTTTAACTCTTTATTCCTTCTTTTATTTATTCATTCTTCCCTCTCCTCTCTTATATCTCATGAGATGATCCTTATTACTTTTGTTTCCCCCTTTTCTTCTGTGACTTTCATGTTGCTTCTTCTTTCTTTAATTCCTCCACTAAGAAAGGTTACAAAGATGCTCCTCCTCTCAATCAAAATCTCCCGAGTGGCTTACCAACCACCACCTCATTGTAATTTCATCACATGATTGTTTATTTAGTGCTTGGTCAAAAGTTCTCTTAGTATGAGGCCCACTCAATTGATCTTGGAACACAAAGGGGGAGATTTCAGAAAACAAAGGTACCTCATATCCCAACCTCCACAAACCTTCCCAAAATAACCTATTGTCATCTATTTGGAAGGAGAGGATTAGATGACTCATAGAATTTTTGGGTTCAAGTGCACCTCCTCACACTTAGTTGTGATTATGATGAGTGAGATTTTATGCCCTTGCATTATACTCCTCTAGTAATTTGAAAAGCATGACCTCGTGTAAAGGCCACCATCCATTGTCAATCCTTTTCTCCCTCTTCCTCTATGTTCATACCGAATCTACATGCACACACTAACAAATTTGTGCATGATTCTCTTCTTCTTCCTACTCCAAACCTTGAACCACACCTGGTTCTACAATTTTCCTTGGAGTTTTTCTCATGTCTCATTGATCCATTCTCTACTATAATAACCTATCTCATGGAATGAGGTAGATCCAAATATAACTCAACAAAATCCCTTACTGTACTTTTCTCCTTCATGCTACTATCCTCTACCTCCATTGTCTCTTTTCCCATCAACAACATTGAAAATTGATGTTTCAAGAACATCATTGTGTTATTTCCTCCATATTTCTTTCTCTCTAGGTATACAACCTTCGGGTTTGAAAGATTTATCTTCACTATAGTTTCCTTAATTTCTATATTTTAAGTCTCACCTATCTTATACCTTGCATGGATAGTTTCCACTTCAACAAGCTTAGTTTCCTCCATGAGATTCTCCTCTTCATGCATAGCATGATACATACTACATGTCCCTACAACCATAACATAACAACCATTAAGGGAGTCAAGAGATCTAACATACATTTCTTCCATGTGTTTTGAATTCATCATCACACTTTGCTACAATTTTAACTCATTAACCATAATAACAACATTCCATATTCTCAATGCTTGATGCATACTATGCATAATTCCTTCTTACTAAATTTTTTATGGTGCCCTTTTTATCTTCACTACTGGCACAAATCTTTCCAATTCTTCTCTATTGCTTAACCACTAATTGGTGTTCTTCTTCTCCCTTTGTGATAAGGCATGAAAACTCCTTTGAAGTGTTTCTTCTCACTTTCCTTGGTTGTTATAACCAAGGTTGCATCATTCATTTTTCCCATGGAATTCCCCATTGTCACTCTTCCATGGGAAACCTTTACTACATCAAGTTCTTTGGCCTCAATGGGATCTTCTTCCTTAGATGTTTCAATCTCCATGCAACCTTTATCTCCATTAAAATTCTATATTTGGTTGCATCATCTATATTTTTGTCATTCATCACACTAACATGTACAATGTCCACTTTAATAAGCATATCTTCCTCAATGGATCTTTTCTCCATAGTATGCTACATTTCACATGCTTCTTGTCCCTTTTGTAATTCAACCTCTATAGTCAAAATGCCATGTACTTTAAAATACTTAATCGGTCCCACATGTACCTTCTCTATTGGTATCTATCTCTATTTTTTCGGTGCTACAATTTCAAGATTTTCTTCATGCCTTCAATTGCAATTTCATTATCCATTTCTTCTTCTACCTTAAGGATGTATGCATGCAGTGTCCAATCTCCTTGCATGCCAGTTACAAGATTCTCTTCCTGCATGCTTGCTACTACAATTTCCTCCAATTTATCATTATCTTCTTTTGGAATGCATTTAATGAGATGCTCCACATTTCCTCCATATGCATTTGCATTAGTTGACTTTAAATGGAAATGAACACCATCATATTCTCTCTCTTTTTTTTTTGTTTTTGCATAGAAGTCCCAACACTTCATCATGGTGTCATTAATTCTCTTCTCTTATATCCTGAATGTTTCTATCCATCCCATCACAGTCATACACAAAATTTGTTTTAGATAAAATAAGGGCTCTCGCTAGAGCCCCTTCTTTCTCTTTTGCAACATCAATTGTGGCATTGTAAATTTTCAAGGTTTCCTTCTCTTTCTTTGCTTATGTTTCTACCATGGAAACAAAACCATATTTATGTTAATATCTCACATGGACCTTCTTCTCCCCTCTTGGACATGGGAGCCTCCTCCTTCACATACCAAATTGAAAATGGTAGTGTCATCAAGTCTACCTTTTGCTTCCATAGTCTTCATGGCTTCTCCGCATTGGAAACATTTTCATCTTTTGTAGTATCTCTCATGATTGTGTATTCCCTTACTGTTAGTGAGATAACAAATTCCTCTTCACTTCTTGCATCACTTTTAATGCTACTTCTCCTTTGAATTTTTCTTTGAATATTACAATAGTTCTATTGTTGGATTCTTTAATTGCAACAACAATATTGTTGTTACCTTCTTCATTTGCACTTGCACATTCACAAACATGAAATGTATTAATTAAATAAACTACCCTAAGTGTAATATACCATATATAAAAAGTATGCAGAATAGAAATAAAATGCTAGAAATGGCAGAATAACAATAATATAACCAGCATAATCTCCACAATACCACATAAATGATATAAGAACAACAACAGAAATAACACTTTGATTCAGAAAGCAATGTTCATGGACCTCTTCGAGGGGGAAACCTCAAGTCGAGCAACACTCTGTTACAATAATCTTCAAGCTAGGGTTTTCATACCCTCGACCCTTATTTATACTAAATATGTCTATCAAGAGAAGCATCTAGATGAAGATCCTTCTAGAAGCGGAAGCTTCTATTAGGTATTCTTACATCCGCCTTATTATATTTTATTGAAAGGCCTTATTAATATTGACCTTTATTACATTCGAATATATTGATCTACCTATGTGTGGGTTAGGACCCTAACATGTCCGCCCCCTTAAAAACAACCTTATCCTCAAGGCTTGAGATGTGGAAACTGTTGCAGAATGGTAGCTGGTTCCCAAGTGGCATCTGCTGGAGTGGTATCTTTCCACTGGACTAGCACTTCCTTGATGGTTCGCTGATGCAGGCAATGCTCACGCTGGTCCAAAACTGCTTCTGGCTGTAGCCAAATGGATCCTTCTTCAGTGAAATTGGGAAGGTTGGTTTGAATTTGGCACCTAGTTCCAATCACCTTCTTTAAGCATGAAACATGAAAAACAAGATGTAGCTTCGACTGACTGGGCAGAGCTAATTGATAGGCGACTTTTCCCACACACTTGAGAACTGTATAAGGACCATAAAATTTGGGCGCTAGCTTCTGACAATGCTCGACCTTGAGGGAAGTTTGCTTGTATGGTTGCAATCGTAGAAACACCTGATCCCCTTTTGCAAATTGATGTTCAGAGCGAACTTGATCTGCTTGTTGCTTCATGCGATTCTATGCCATGACCAAGTTCTCTTTAAGAGTACGAAGAATATCCTCTCAAACTGTAAGTGTTTGGTCAACCGCCTGGACCTTCAAGGTACCCGGTAAGTATGAGAGAACTGAAGGTGGCTTTTGTCCATATATCGCTTCAAAAGGAGTCATGCGTGTAGTTGTATGGTAGGAAGTATTGTACCACCATTCAGCTAGGGGTAACCATTGAGCCCACTGACTTTGATTTTCAGAGGCAAAAAACCTTAGATATGTTTCCAAACATTTTTTGACAACTTTCGTTTGACCATCAGTTTGGGGATGATAAGATGTGCTTAGATGCAATTGGGTGCCCTGTAGCTTAAACAGTTCTTGCCAAAAATTGCTTGTGAAAGTTGGGTCACGATCAGAAACAATAGAGTGCGGCATGCCATGAAGCTTGAAGACCTGGTCCATAAAAATTTGAGCCACCATGGATGCAGTAAATGGGTGTTGAAGAGCGCAAAAATGAGCATACTTGGAAAGGCGATCCACAACCACCATTATGACTGATTTATTTCCTGATTTGGGTAAGATGGTAATAAAGTCCATAGAGATATCCTTCCAAATAATAGGTGGAATCAGAAGCGGTTGTAGTGTGCCCGAAGATTTGACTGTTTCTCTCTTGTTGCATTAACACACCTCACATTCAGCGACAAAATTATGGATTTCTTGTTTCATACCATCCCAAAAAAAAGAACGTTTGACCCTGTCATAGGTTTTGGTGAACCCGGAGTGCCCCACTGTGGGTGTAGCATGAAGCTCAGAAAGTACCATGGATTTAAGCTTTGATTGTTTAATTAAATACAAACGAACTTTGTATCGAAGCTCATCCTAGAGCCAAGAGTACCCTGGGGGAGTTGGAGCATTGGTCTGCAATTGCTGGATTAGATGCGAACTTTTGGGATCTTGTAGCCATTCCTGGCACACAACTTGGAGCCAATTTGGTACAATGAAGGAAAGAGAAAAAAGGGATTCTTCTTCTTCATATTTTTGGGACAGTGCATCCGCCACCACATTGTCTTTGCCCTTCTTGTAAATGATCTCATAATCATATCCAAAGAGCTTAGTCACCCATTTTTTTTTCTCCAGGGAGGAAATGCATTGTTCCAGAAAGTACTTGGAAACGTTGCCCCAAGAGATAAGGGCACCACAGATCAACGACATGTAGAATAGCTAACATTTCCTTTTCATAGATGGGTTTGCCTAGATTCCTTTCAGATAGTTTCCTGCTGGTGAAGGCCAAAGGTCGACCCTCTTGCATAAGGACATCACTGATTCCTTTCCCTGAGGCATCACATTCCAACACAAAGGTCTTTGTGAAATCAGGAAGGGATAGAACCAGAGTGGTGCACATGGATGTCTTCAAGGTTTGAAAAGCTTGAGCAGTGGCTAGAGTCCAAGTGAAAGAGTTCTTTTTGAGGAGAGCCGTGAGAGGTGCTGCAATCTTGCCATAATTCTTAACAAACTTGTGATAATACCCTATTAAGCCCAGAAATCCACGCAAGATTTTGAGAGTCTTTGGGTGCGACCAGTCTTGCATAGCTTTAATCTTTTTTGGATCCACCCTGATGCCATCCTTGCCAACCAGATGACCCAAGTATTCTACTTCTGAGGCACCAAAAGCACATTTAGACTGCTTCAGGAAAAGTTGGTGCTGAGAGAGTAGATGGAGAACTCGATCCACATGAGTAAGATGGTCTGTCTAGGTTTTGATATAGATTAGGATATCATCAAAGAAAAATAATACAAAATGACGAAGAAAAGGATGGAAGACATGATTCATGAGGCTTTGGAAGGTGGAGGGGGCATTACACAAGCCAAAGGGCATGACCAAAAACTCATAGTGGCCCTCATGAGTTCGAAAGGCCATCTTGGGAATGTCTGCATCCTTCATACATATCTGGTGATAGCCCGAGCGAAGATCAAGTTTAGTAAAGAATTGGGCACCACTCAATTCATCTAGGAGGTCATCAATGACAGGAATGGGAAATTTGTCTTTAATGGTTAGTTTATTGAGGGCACGAAAGTCAGGACACATTCTCCAAGAACCTTCTTTCTTCAGGACCATGACTACAGGAGAAGAGTAAGGGCACGTACTAAGGTGGATAACGCCTGCAGTAAGGAGTTCCTGGACCATTTTCTCAATTTCATTTTTTTGTGAAAAGGGGTGGCGATACAGACGGGTATTGGGAGGAAGGCTTCCAGGTACAAGGGGAATGGAATGATCATGAACACCACGGGAAGGAGGGAGTCCTTGGGGAGTGGAAAATACCATTTGGTGTTTAGAAAGCAGGGCTTGGAGGTCTTCTGACACCGAGGGTGTCTCTGTTGCTTGTATGGCATGGAGTTGGGCAATGACACCAGAATGACCTTTTTTGAGCAGCTTTTCCATGCGATGGGAACTAATGACCTCAGGTGAACCAACAATGATACCTTGGAATTTATATTGGTGGCATTCCTGGTTGAATTGCATGGTTAATGCCTTAAAATCCATGAGAATGGGACCCAAAGTCCTTAGCCAGTTTGCACCCAACACAATGTCACAACCGCCCATGTCGATAGAAAACATATGGGATTTTAGGTGGTAGTCACCGATTTGGAGACACACATTTTCATAGCGCCCTCCACATTTCATGGAACCACCATTAACAATCATGATTTGGAAATTGTTGACGACATGGATGTAGTAATGAGTTTCTTGGGCAATGCAGCGATGAATAAAATTATGGGTGCTTCCACTATCAACCAAAATGATGACCTTCCGATGCTTGATGTAACCGATTAACTTGAGGGTTTGGGGGGTGGAGAAGCTAGTGAGAGGATTGAGGGAAATGATCGGTTCCACTTTAGGAGGGTCTGAGGGAGGGGTTATGTCAGTGATTTCAGGTGACTCTGGCACAAGGGGAGTTTCAACATCCTCTTCCGAAATATCCTTAGAGATGGCCATAAAAAGCTTTCGTTCCTTACACTTGTGGCCTGAGAAATATTTGTCATCACAATTATAACAAAGGCCTTTGAGTTGACATTCAACCATTTCAGCCCTAGTCAATTTTTGGATCTTTAATGGTGCGGATCGAGTAGTGGGATTTACGGGTTTAGGGCGAGGGATAAAGGAGGGTTTACGGTTATGAGAGGATACAACCTGTTGTGCTTCTTTATCTTTTTTAGTAGCCTCCACCCAACTCGAAGGTCGGGCCATGAGGACATGGGCCCGAATCTTCTCCTTAAGGCCACTGATAAAACACTCTCGAAAGAAAGCATCAGTCATTCCCTCTGTTCGAAAAGCTAGGCTCTCAAAGGCATCTATGAAGTCTTCTACTGTTCCTGATTGTTTCAACTTTGTCAAACGGCCCAAATGGTTGGTGTCAATGTCAAAGTGTTCATAAAGCTCAATCACAAATTGGGTCCAAGCAATATACCCTTGATGGGAAGTTTTTCTCCATTGCCACCATTGCCAACATTCTTGATCTATATGGAGAACACCATACCGGAGTTTGGCCAAGTCATCTGTAATGCCATATAAAGAGAAATAATGTTCCATTTGGGTGACCCAACGAGTGGGGTTCGAGCCATCAAATTTGGTCACATCCACCCACGAAAGGCGTAGGTCACATTGAAAGTGATGGGGCTGAAAGGTATGGGCATGGGAGGAATGTTCACCTTCAGTATTTGGAGGTGCATCAGAGAAAGGGCCATCTGTAGGGATCTTCAGTTTGGTGTAGAGTGATGCAAAGACATATTCAAGCTGGGTGGTTAGTTCTTGTTTGACTTCCTCCATTGAGGACTGCATGGTTGTATTGATGGATGAATCGATGGAGGCAATAGTAGCACTGAGTTGTTTCACTTCTTTTTGGGTCTCGAGGAAACCAGATTGCAAGGTGTTGAAGCGAGCTTCCAGGTCTTGGCTACGGGTGATCAGAATCTGGACCAGGGGTCAAAAATTTGCTCAAAAATCAAAGTTCTTGAAATTGCCTCAAAACGAATGAGTGCATAGGCCTCGTTGTCACGAACCCAATGCAACTCATTTGGGTTCAAACAGACGTCTAATGAGAGAGATATTGTGTTCTGTTTGAATCGTCAAACATGCAAAAAAAAAATGTGCTGACTGTACAGTCCGTACGGATGCTGACGTGGCAGGGCCATACGACACATGGAAAGACTGTATGACACGTGGTAGGGCCGTGTGACACATGGCATGTGTGATTTGGCAGTTGGGTGAATCACGATGAGACATGTGGCATCTTTTTGTCCAATGGTTTGGTGCCACATGGCCCAGGCATGGGCTGCCACGTGGCACCCCATTTGTTTGGTATTGGTTGTTTGTTAAAAGTTTATGGGGTCCGTGGGGATCAAACCCCAGACCTCCAATACACACCAAAGTCTTGGCAAAGGCCGCCCAACCGGCGCGCCACACTGTATTACTTGTTATATATATTTAAATTCGCCTTGTTGTATATTCCGACGCGGGGTCGTGCTGGGGCTTAGCCCCAACCCGCGGTTGTATTGTCAACGCATATGAACATGCACTCATTTGTGCACAGGAGTTTTAAAATGCACTGACACTTGTCACTTTCCCATATGTTTGGATCTTAGCCCCTTTTTTGTGTGGAAGACGCGGTCACATGGCCATGCGCCCAACACCTCCGATTTTGGGGGCTCTAATTCCGTTAATGGTTCGACAGTTTCGTCCATTTTGCGGTTGCACCCGGTGCTAGGTTTTAGCACGAGATTGAGCGTGTGAGTTAGGTTGGACGTACAGAGGTGCGTTTTGGTGAACTAGAGACAACAAGCTCGAAGGAGGAAAATGGCAGGAAGCCTATCTTCTTCATTTTTGGGCCAAATGAGGTGCCGAAAAAGCCCAGCTAGGGGTTTTTGGATGTTCTGAATCCATTGGAACTATTTTCAAAGGCATTTGAAGACTTATTTTGCAGGTTTTATACCATTGAAGTTTCAGGAAGTTCCAGGGAGCTTGAAGCCCTCATTGTTTGAGGCCATGCTCAGATGAGCCCAAGTCTATTTTCTGTGACTGAATAGTCATTTTTGGCTAATTGTTATGATTTGAACACATTGGGATAGGTTTCAGAGGCATTTGAGGACTTTTATAGGTGTTTTTTCCATAAGGAAGCTCAGGGAAGCTCAAGGCCACATGTAGAAGAGGTCATGCTCAGATGAGCCATGATAAGTTTTCAGAGTTCTATTAGTCATTTTTGGGGTTTTTATGTATTCTAAACCCAATGGTATAGTCAGTATTTCCATTGGAGTTGAGAAACAACTTTTAGAAGAATCTTTGAAAAACTAATCCCAGAGAGCCTAGTCCATTGATGGAGGCTCAAGGAGATGTATCCCAGTTGGGGGTGAACTCCTTTATCATCTTGTTATTGTTGTGAGTTTGCTGGTTTATTTGCTGCAAGTTATGTTTGCTATGTATTTATTTAAAATGCATATTTAACCATTTAAAGGAAAATTTCCTCACACATGAACATTTAAAAGAAGATGCATAAACTTGGCACATAATTTATCTTGCATAATTAAGACATTGAGCAAGGTCCTGAAAAGTTTATTTTAATGAAGTAGAGGGTGCTTGCATAGCATAACAAGTCAGCCCCCTATTTTCAGATCAACAGGTATGGGCCATGAGGATGGGTGAATTGAAAAGGGATGGGTGGGGTCAATTTTTTTTTTTCTTCCGAAAAATGATATGGATGAATGTGATAAGGGCGAAGAGATGAATCCAATGGAATAGGTCTCAAATAATGGTGAAAAAAATTCCAGATTTTTTTTTTTTTTACACTTGCGGAGTTATACTCTGGTCTGAAGAATACTACAGCGATGAAATCCCCAAATGCTTAACCAGAAAGAAATGTGTATTTACTTGGCAACCCGAACACAGTTGCGCAGCAATAGATCTTGTCTATTTTAATTTGTTTATGTTTCTGTCCCTCAAAGGTTAGGTATTCAAGGGTTCTACAGACAAGGGTTTTCCCTATGCTATAACTCTTTGATATACGTGCGGGGTCCAACAGTAGTACTCAGCCCAATATCTTAGGGCACTAACTAAGGAGGATAGACCGTACCCTTATCCATACTACCCGACTACCCAGGTACTAGAGAGTATCTTCCCAAGTGCTATTCTCGGTGGCACTATAGCAGTCAGGCAATCGAACGGTTTATCTAAAGAGGGCTTCAAGAAATCTAGGCCGATCCATACACAGGTGTTGTCTGATGCACTACCACTCGAAGGGGTACCAACAGGGGTTACGAGGGTGGCCAACAGATGTGCGCTTTAGAACCACTTGTATTTCATGCGTGTATGAATCCCTCAACCACGGGTTTATGCGCGTAACGATAGATATCTTTGGATTAAAGACACCGGAATACGTCTCTACCCTGAAATGAAATTTCCCACAATATCTACCAAGGAAAGTGCTCTGATACCACTTGTAATATACCAGATATAAAAAGTATGCAGAACAGAAATAAAATGCTAGAAATGGTAGAATAACAGTAATATAACCAACATAATCTCCACAATAACACATAAATGATATAAGAACAACATCAGAAATAACACTTTGATTCAGAAAGCAATGTTCACGGGCCTCTTCGAGGGGGCAACCTCGAGTCGAGCATCGCTCTGTTACAATAATCTTCAAACTAGGGTTTTCATACCCTCGACCCTTATTTATACTAAATATGTCTATCAAGAGAAGCATCTAGAGGAAGATCCATGTAGAAGCAGAAGCTTCTATTAGGTCTTCTTACATCCGCCTTATTCTATTTTATTGAAAGGCCTTATTAATATTGACCTTTATTACATCCGAATATATTGATCTACCTATGTGCGGGTTAGGACCCTAACACTCAGTGGGTATCTTCTCCAAGGACTCTCCGTCATATCATTCACATATGATGACTTATGCATTATGATCCTCTTTGAACTTTGGTATACATTCAAAGACTCATTTTTCTTCATTTAATATTATCACTAGTGCTTGGATATATGCTTTCACCTCCTTTTCATAGAAGGGTTGTTCGATCTATTGTTCTACTTGCAACATTCCTCTAGCTTTTTTGGGTTGGTGTACCTTCTCCATTGGCACTCCTACCCCATTTCTCCACTTGGATTTTCTTCCTGGATTTTTTCTTGTCTTCCTCTGGGCCACATCCAAGTTATCCATTCTCACCAACATCCATTCCAATGTTGTTATAACTTCATATTCATTAAGATGTATTCCTTCACCCCTCAAAGTATTCAAAGTCTTTCCCTTGACAAGGGTATTTTCTTTATCCAACTCCTTTGGATGTTCCTCTCAAATGGCTCCTTAGGATTCTTGCAAGGCATATAACCTTTCCATCAACCTCTTTACCTCATATAAGGTCTCTTTCTCATAGGATATTCTTCTACTGGTTCTCCCAACCTTTCCATTTCTGCCAAATTTCATCTTTTCACTTGCAATGTACAATATTCTCGTTTTGATTCTCAATGTGTGTGGGATGTTCCTTACCCTGTATTTTCTTCACTCAAACCCCTTTCAATAGTTCTCCCAAATTGTTACTTTTTTGGAACTATGTTGCTCTAGATTATTGACAAATCTATTGAATAATTCATTTGCTAGAACTTCCTTCTCAAACTTGTATATTTCAAATATGGTTTAAACCTTCTAAAACCCAATGGGTTCTTATCTACTTAGAGAAAACAAGGCTCACAATCACTTTAGAAATAACATGCATATTTATTCTCAACAACATCTAACAAGGCTCAATTTCTCAACATCATACCCAACTACCAATTGGGGTTATTCTCTTACTTATTTATACAATTGTACCTAATAAGCAATAGAGTTGTCTCTTAGGACAACATCTACCCAATTTATATTCCTTTCAAGAGTCTAAATTATAGGAGAAACCTTCTCACTTTGATACTAAAAGACATATAATAGAGCATCCTCCACAAGCCCTACCTGCTAATATCCACACACCCAGATAAGTAGCTACCTCAAAGCCCAATTAAAAAAAAAAGTAGGTAGGTGTTATCAAGCTATAAGGACACTAATTAAAAATTAGAGTGCACACCAATACAATCTAAAGCATACATAACATGTAATGAAATAAAACCACTTATACAATTGCAAAAACATAAACACCAATAGTTTATTTGTATTGAAATCCCAAGGCTTCAAAAAACTAGTCACAAGCCTCTATGGGATTCCTCATTGTTGTTACATATTATGGGTGCATATTCTTCAACAAAACATCAAAATAACGAGCATGTTGGTCTAAGTCTTAGCTAGGCCTTCAATGATCTATGGGGAAGAGGATATCGAGTTAGTGGACTACATGGATGATGATTCATTGAGTGCCATTTTAGTCTTAAGAACTCATTAAGAGGTCCTTGACATATAGCATAGTACAAAGGTAGTAAATTATAAAGACAAGGCCACTTTTGATATGGATCAAAGAAGTTTAATATTGGGAATAAGTGGATGTCATGCAGTTTTCAATAAGGCTTCCAATAGATTAGAAAAAGTAAATGTCATTTACGAGCGGAAAAAAAAAGACACTAATCTTGGTTTGCATGACTTAGAGAAATTAGGGTTTGATAGTTGAGATGAGGTAAGGATTCTTCCTTCATCCTGATCTATGTAAAAACTGGTGGTTTATATCCCTCAATTAGGAGGATTTTCATTTTCTTATGATGCACCTAGGAGTTCATCTCTAATATTAAGGGATTTTAGGAACTTAGAGTCATTTCTAGGAGAAAAGAGGGGTTATGTAGGAAATTTAGAAGGAATTTTAGAAGGAAATCATGTTCAGGAGGAGATCTAGAAAGGGAGGAAGTCTCAAAATAAAAGGAAGTGCATAAGAGTCAAGATTGATAGAGTTAAAATTGTTGCTAGGTTAGATGTGGGTTTATCATAGGTTAAAGGGATGATGGAGAAGGCACTTGTAAGAAGATTTATGGGGAAATTCAATAAAGGAGAAACCCTGAAATTTTGGATGGAAGAAGTATGGAAGTTGGTCCTTGGGTATACTCAAGTTTTGCACTTGTTGGTTCATGGTTAGATCTTTTTTATGGTAAAAATAAACAAGGATGTAGAAATTTCCTTGGGAAAAACTAGATATGGGGCCATTTTAGTCTAAGTCTTAGAAAATGGAAATTGGGCTTTGATCCAAGAAAGGAGCCATATTATATGCAAAAAAATATGGGTGATGCTACCACAATTTCCTATGGAATTGTGGAAAAAATTATTATGGATGGAATAGGGAATTTTCTAGGGTGCTTCATTGATTTGGAGGATAATTACTAGCATACGGAAGATTGTAGCATTTTCAAACTATAGGTGGAAGTGGACGTAATATAAGGTTTTCCGACATAAATAGATGTTGAATGTGGGTCTTGGTTTTATATGCAAAAGTTAGATTTATGGAAGATTCCTTTTAGATGTGGTTCTATCCATCAGATAGGGAATTTATGGGAAGACTATAAAAAAATTGGGAGGGGTTTCATAAGGAAGAAGAAGATATGGATCAAGAAAAAATAATTCTTCAAGAACTCTGAAAGACTTATCGAAGATTTTGGAAGGTAGTACTCAAGGAGACAAGTTGACACTGGAACCCTTGTCAAATTTAGAACTAGAAGTTGGTAAAAAGTATTCAAAGAGAATGGAAGACAAGGAGAAACTTCAAGATCCAATTTTGACTCTTGATTGTAAAGTTCCAATAGACATAGGTCAAGGTATGCCTAACACAAACCCTTCTTTGTGTTTTAAGAAATTATTTAAAAAAAATCTCTTGTTCTTATGGGTGGGTAGGTATGGATTCTTTAAACATTGTCAATCGATTTATATAATAATATTTTCGTTACATTTCATCATCAATCCGATTTTGTAAAATTACGAAGTGCTAGGCATAGTATATGCATAACTAACCTCAAAGTGTTCAAAACTTTTCAACTAACACACCACTCTCTAATTAACTGCAAAACATAACTCTTTGGAAATGATTGCTCATCTAATAAAGAATCACTAAGGTAGATTTTCAAGTTAAGTAAAAAATTTTGTACTCAACAATACTCTGTTTAGGTCACTTCATGAATTATATTGAAAAACCTTCATTCAGAGAGATGGAAAATCAAAATAAGAAACCAATTAATGCATACAAGGTTCTTATCATGAACAATTTCCAACCAATGGAGAACTAGTGACAGGTATGTGCATAGATTGCATCTCTGACAATTCCTTGTTTAGGGAATATCCTATCACTATTCACACTTGAAAAACAAGTAAGCATGAGGATTATGTTCCAACAAGAATTATTTTTCAAGCCACACAACAAAAGTAAAACTATAACATCAATCAATTAATATTCACAACCGAATTGTGTCATGCCTACTACAAGAATTAAAATAATCGAAAGGGCAAAGATGCAAATATTATGTAAGAAAATAAAACCACACTATTTCTAATACACAAGTAAAATCTAACTAAGGTGCTACTTTTGAGATGAAGGGGGCCCTTCCTTCACTCAAAAGTATGCCTATTATGCACCTACGAAATAAGAAATTCAAGAGTTGAGCTTGCATACAATTGTATTTTTAATTCATTATAAAAACAAAGTACAAAATCTGAACAAAGTCTTGGTCCTATTTCCTTCTATTGCTATATACTGCTCTATATTCCTAGGCATGAATTCCTTCAATACTTATATAGTTACATTTCAAACAAAACACGTATTTCTGGTGCATCCAATCTCATACCAAGTTCACTAAAGGTAACCAATAAGTTACAATATCTGATTTGGACAAATTAATGAACATAATAGAAATACATATTTGGTCATCTCATTACGATTTCATGACCAAAGGCATGAAATCCAATGCACTCACATACTGCAGGATTTGATCACCCAGAATGTTGACCACAAACGATGTTTTCATTGTTGGAAATTTGGCCCATTTAGACAACATGTATCCATGTGTGCACGTTCCTCAACAAAACCCACGTCCTCGATTTGGTTGGGAAGCTCGACAAGTATCATAACCTTCGAGGTAGTTACGGGATCATGTCCAAAATGATATAGGAACAAAATGATAATTTGATCAACTTGAATAATTCAAATATATTTTATTCATTAAAACAAGGTAAATGCAATATTAGGCTAGGATTATTACCTCTTAAGTAAAAAATGCACGTTAAAGGTAAAATGGTAAATAAGTGTCATCATGAGGTAAAAAAATGACCCAATGGGTAAATGAAAAGGTAAATGGTCAAAATGAGATCCTGTAGACTATACCAAACATGCCAAAATAGGGACCCTACATCTCCCCCATGCTTGAGGATTTGCATGTCCTCATGCAAAATTGAACCCTTGTTCATATTCAAAATGTAACTCCTTAAAATTGTTGAGACTCGAATCAACGTAAGAAAACCTATGTCAGGCTTGAACGGCTACCTGAGTGAGCATATTGAGTTCAAAGCTCTTTGTATGAATCCTTGTAAGCTTGGTATAGAGTTTTTGATTTCACAAACTTAGTTTCTTGGCTCTTATGTACCATTGTTGAGCCTTCTTCAATGGTTTCTTGTTATCATTCTTCAATCGAGTGATCTCCTCCTGAAACATGATGCTAGAATCCTTTAACATTGCATTTTCATTCTCAATGTTCTTTTTAAAAATTGTCATCTCCTTGATTTTCCTTTTCAATATATTGATTTTCTTATCTCTCCTTTCTAGGTTGTCAACACCAAGCGTTACATCAACTGACTTCTCCTAGGATTTCAGTCCCAGGAAAACTGTCATACTAAACTTACTCAACAAGTTTCCCCAATTTAGGGTTATTATGCAATGCATCATGTTCTCCCGACTTTTCACACACATTTATTATTTCACAAGAATCTTAGAGTTCTTTTTCTTTGGAGGGTTTCAAGCATTACCTATTTTTTGGATGTCTCCTGAATTCGACTTGACCCGTTGGCGAGTTTAGAAACCCTAATCCTCGTCATACTCTATTGAGTTGGTGCTATTGAAACTTCCTTAATTCCCCGTGTTGCAGGCTTCTTACGACTTGTGATAATCTAAACATCTTAATCCATTTCCTCGAACTCAAGGACGACTTCATATTCCTCTTTTGTACCTGGGTCCTTATCTGTCCCCTCAGGTTTTTATTTTGCCTCCTCAGGTTCTTGCTCTGCCTCCCAGGGTTCTTCCTCTGCCTTTTCAAGCTCTTTCTTTGCTTCTTCATGTTCAGATTCTCATTCAACCTCTTTAGGATCTCTAAACCGATTTCGGGCTAAGAAATATTCCTAAGTATCATTCATTTTCCTTAACTCATTGAGAACCAAGAGTTTTATGAGTCCATGATGGCTGTGTAGGTTCTATTCCATAGTGCCACTGTAGACCTTCCTCTGTGCAGTTTCGACCATTTTTGTTAAATATTTCCATAAAAAATAGGGTAATTTTAGCTTCTAACCCTTGAAGTGCAATAGGATTCTGATGTGATAAAGGAAGGTCGTGCTAAATCGACCTTCACACATAATATATTTTTGCAACACAATCAAAAGGTTTTGGTATCTCCTATTTAACAGGCATTGCGATGCATCCTTGGACAATTCGGGTTTCATATAGGTTGGTTTTAGGAATGGGGCCCAACTTGATTTTTCAATTTTCATGTTCTTGAACCAACGCTCTCCATATTGAGAGAGTTTTATTGTCCGTGCAATAGAATCTTTTAACACTATAAGCTCCAAATACATGATAGTTTCTCTGTCCCCATTGAACCCTAGTGAAAAAACTCGAATAGCGTCCACATTATGCCCACTATATTTTGAGAACAAGGGTAGCCAACCTGCTTTCTTCACCTTCTTTCTGCATTTAGGATATGCCTCCAATAGCTTAGCTGCATCAAGTTTGACCCTAACTATGCTCCTCATTGTTTTCTCACGGAAAAGAATATGCAGGGTTTCAATTGTAGTGCTCCACTAAGTCGACATAGAGGAAGGGTTTACAAGACAATGGGAAAATGACTCAGTGATGTTTTAAAACAAAAAATTGATGGGTTAATCATGATCATGACTATTAGATCAATATGATATGATTTAACAAGTCGAATAAGGTAATGATCAATGAGATAGGTTTTGGTAAGATGAAGATTCACGCAGATGGTAACAGATGGTTAAGAAATGATTCTAAATCAAGGATTTTGAAAGGTCATCATTTTTGCGCATGTGAATCATGGGTGATAGGATCATGGGTTATCACATTTTTAATTCAAAGAGTTGCCACAATATTACATCCCTTAATTTGAATGACCAAAATAAATTTTAGTGTATCGCCAAGTTTCGATTACCTGGTCTTACCTTGTCACCTTGCAGGACCAAGAACTGCTCCTTTTATATGGAACTCTGATTAATGATGACTGGTACAATGTTTTTCTTCTTGAATGAAGGATCTTAGATTGGAAATATTGGAATTTTGGAGAAAATTCTGTATCGTGGATTGCTATAGGAAAACCATGGTTGAAATTTTGCATAAATTTCCGGTAGAAATCCACTTGTACCCTTGAATTCACATTGTTTCTATGTTTTTTAGGATCAGTGAATATCAACCAAAAATGGAGATCCTCTAAACCTTTTTATCTACCAAAATGATACAAAAATGCTAGAACTCAAACAATTGCAAGTAAAAATTCTAGAAATAAGATACTATTGGAACATGAACAAGAACAAAATACTACATGAACTTAGAAACTTAATGATTGCATGCTTATTGTGGTTGAACTGCTGCAAAAATATTCATCCTTACCCCCTTTCTGTACATTCCCTTCCATGTGAATAAATTTCCTTGAGGTCAAACATGGAGAGGAATTGTTGGATTACCGACCATTAATAGATGTCGTTAACCAACACGAGATTACTCACCAATAATGTCAATGAGTATCAAGGTACTTCAATGCATCCTATCAAGCATGAATGAATGTCTTGAATTCGAGTAAATTTTAGGATATGTCATTCAGGAGGAATTAATGCATCCCCATTTTTGTTAGCAAGAAAACTTGTCATTGAGGCATACAAGTCCCAAGGAGTTATTACAATCTCTGATCTTGGAACCCAAATAAAGAGTTGGAGTTGATGGACCAAGATTGCTGGAAGGAGGTCCTTAATGAATACCCCATCATCCAACATGAGAACCATTCAATATGATTGAATAAATTGATAAAAAAATGAACCACCACAACATAAAATTTTATTTGGGAACCTCACCAGCCAAAAATCTACTTTTCAAGTAAGTTTCCAGCCTAGTTGTGCCATAATTTCTTCTTTTCACAAATGAGCATTATTTTTCTCTTAACTTTTTTCATTTTGTTATTTTTGTTTTTATTAAAAGTGGAAGAAAACTAGGAAGAGGAAGGATATGGGGAGACCTCCTACCCTACCCTATGCATTTTATCTTGTTTCAAAATATATTTGACAAACTCCCCCTTAGATTTGGGATTTTGGTATAACTTAAGCCTATGCCCATTAACCAAGAAAGAGACTCTCTCATTGTCTATAGTTTGAATCTTAATAGATCCATTGTCGAACACATCCTCAATATCATAAGGACCAATCCAAAGTGTATTAAAATTATCCTTGAAATTCTTAAATCTAGAGTCGAACAAGAGTGCTTAGTCACCTAACTTGAATTGTTTCTTTTTAATGAATCTATCATGCAACTTTTCCCTCTACTACTGGATGAGATTAGTATGTTGGAAGGCTTATTGACGCATCTTGTCCAACTCATTCAGTCAAACAATTATTTCTTTGTGTGTCTCAGTCAACTCCATCCCCAATTCTGCTACCATTCTGAAGGTATTGATATGAAATTCTATGGGAAGAAGAAGTTGTTTCCCATACACTAGCTCATGTGGGGAAAAATATGTAGTACTCCTCCACGTTGTCCTATAAGCCCATAAGGACTCTATAAGTCTACCTCACCAATCCTTCTTTTGAATTTGTATTGTATTTGTCAGAATTCCTTCCAAAGCCTTATTTGTTGACTCCACCTATCCATTAGCCTATGGGTGATATGGAGAAGCTTTCTTGTGCTTAATGTGACACTTTTGAGTCATTACCTGTACCAACTTAGATGTAAACTAAGTTCCCTGGTCAGTAAAAATTTCTCTAGGTACCCCGAAACAAGTAATAATATCTTCAAACAGGAAATCCACTACAGTTTTTTCTATTTCTCCGAATAAAGCCCCTTCTTCCACCCATTTCATAACATAATATGTGCAAACTAGAATGTACTTCTTACTTTTTTATAGGGGGTTGAGTGGTCCCATGAAGTCCAAGGCCCATTTTTCAAAGGGTCTTCTGCGAACTTCTGGCTGAATTGGCATCTCATTTGCTAGAACCAGACAACCCATCCTTTGGAAACTATCACATCCCTGAACATACTTCTTGACATCTTGAAAGAGAGTAGGTTAATAGTAGCTCGAATGGAGGACCTTGTAATATGTTCTTTTATCTGAAAATTCCCCCCTGCAAGGTTCATTGCGACATGCATTTAGGACTTCAACATCTCATCCTCCCTTACACACCTATGAATAATCATATCAGGACTAGTGTAAAATAGATCTCCCGTAATCCAGGAGTATGGAGCACTCATTCTAACAACTCTTTTTTTTTGCTTGGGTGAAAAGTGAGGTGGCAACTTTCCCGCAATAAGATATTTGGCTATTTTTCCAAACCATGGTGAGTTAGTAGATATAGAAAATATATTCTGATCCATAAAATTGTCATCAATAGGAATATTCTCACCTTTACTATCAAGCCTAGAGAGGAAGTTTGCTACCTAATTTTCCTTACATGGTCTGTCCATGATGGTGATGTCAAATTCCTACAACAGTAATATCCATCGGGTGATCTTACCATTCGTGATAGGTTTGTTCATCAAGTACCTAATTTCAGAATGACCATTATAAATAAAGACTTCATACCCTGTGATGTAATGCCTAAATTTATTAATTGCATAAACTACTGCAAGGAACTCTTTTTCAGTCATAGTGTAATTTAATTCAGCTGGAGATAAGTTATTGCTTATGAAATAAATACCATAAGTCAAGAGGTTTTCCTTTTGACCCAACACTACTCCTATAGCTAAGTTTGATGCATCAGTTGAGATGTGGAAAGGGAGGGTCCAATTTGGTCCTCTCAATATTGGGGTTGAGGAGAGATTTTCCTTGAGTACATAAAAAAAACATTGTCATTCATTTTTCCAATAGAATTCAACATATTTTGTAAGTGTTGGCCCTTGGTTATGGCATAAAGCGAAGATTAAGGTATAAAAGATGAAATGTGAACTGCGCAGAAGACCAGTGACTGATACTGGGTTGAAGTGAGTAGAAGAGAAGAAAAGATGGAGAAAAGTAAGAGAAAGCAAGCTGTTGGATGAGGATATCGAGGACAACAGATCATCAAGGAAGACAGATTGTGAACAACTCAACAAGCGGAAAAATCCATTGGTAGATTCTTCGAGAGAACTGTGAGAGAAAGAAGGAAAGACAGGCCGGCAAAGCCCTAAAAATGCGGGTCAAGTTGACCAAGGGTTTTAAACACCTAGGGTTTTTGTATATAGGGTTTGGGCACTTAGGTTTCGGCCTAAGGCGGTTGGTGAGCTATTGTAATGTATAAATAAAGGTCAAGAGGACCTGGGATGGGGTTGTCAGGGTCATTGTTGGCCCTTGACCAAGTTTTGAGGATTCTTGGTCATGTTTGACCTAATTTTGGGACTTCGACAGGCTGTTGAAGGTGGAGCGCAAGATGAAGCAGAGATCACAGGATCTAGGCCCCTTTTAGGGCCCTTTTTGGGATTCATGATTATGTAATGGGTATGGGATTTCGGTCCATGGGTTTACCCATGTTTAGGCCTATTTTGTAATGTATAAATAAGAAACTAGGTGATGTAAGAGAGAGACCTAGAGACCTAGTAGGCCGGTGTGCTAAGTAATAGAGTTGGATCTATGTGATCAAGAGTTGTAAGTGCTTTTTGTATTCTGTGTGAGGATTGCAAGGCTAGTGCAAGTAACTCTAAGAGACTGTGTGATGGCTTGGTGCTGTACCCTAGCTAGAAGAAGGAGGATCTGGCGGAGTGCGCGCAGATCACCTATCTTCTACGGAGTAAAACTTGGATGCTATGTGCCTGTAAGAAGGTTGATCAAAGATAATAAAGAAGAGAAGAGTTCGTGGACATAGCCCCAGGGTGGGGGTGAACCATGTACATGCTGTGTTGCTATTCTTTGTGCAATGTATTGATGTATTTACTTGCTTAGTGCTTTAATATAGATGAATGATAGATAGATTTGTTTATGCTTAGTGCTTAATAATATGGATAGATGTTATATCTGACTTATTTACACATGCTTAGTACTTAAATACCTTGGATCTGAATGAATACTGTGATACTCTGTAATTAGGGTTTAACTGCGATGTAACTAAGACTGGATATTGATGAATGTTCACTGTTGAGTGCTCTGTTAAGTGTTAGAATCACAGATCTGTGTCCTAGATAAGGTTGCAGACATCTGAGTCCTGCAACCACCCCTTACTCTACCTCGGGTGAGACTTCATTTGCTTCCCAGGTGTTGCCGAAAGGGCCGGTAGTTAGGGTTTTGTTGGTGTGTTGTTGTAGCGTTGAACCCTAGGTCTTCCCCTGTGCCAACAAATGGTTCCGTTGCCGGGACCTGAAACTGTGATTGCTGGGAACTGAGGAAAAACAATCTTTGTGCAAAGATCTGACTGAAATCGTGAAAGATCTGTGCGTAGATCTGTCGCTCTAGTGCACAATATTCTACTCGATCTGTGAAGCTCTGTGCTAAGAAAAGAAGTCTGATCTGAAGAAAAGAGGTAAGATTTGAATGCTTTATGCTTTAATAGAGGTAAGAATAATGAAAAGTTTTAGATCTGGAAGCTTTGTGCTCTGTTGAAGATAAGATTAGTGGAAATTTTTGTTTCTAAAGTATGGATCTAGGTATGTTTGATAAGATTTGTCCTAGCTTGAAAACTAGGGCACTGATATAATCAAGAAGATTTGATATGAGTAGATTTGATAAGAATAGTGAAAGATATGTTATACCTATGCATAGAGAGAATGTTTGGACTAACAAATGGATGCATGATCTTAGAAAGAATGTTTTGCAAGTTAGCTACCATGATCCTAGTGTGCAGTATAGGAAATGTTGGGGATCATTTAAGAGAAAGAGGGGATTAACCCTTTGTTATAGTTGCAGAGACCAGGACATCTACCTAAGGAATGCCTTGGTAGAAGACCTAGTTGCCTTTGTTGCAAAGCTATGGACCATGAAGTATTGGATTGCCCTAGAATGATTGCTAAGGTTGAAAGGATGAATATGAGACAAAAATACCACGAGAAAGGTCAAGCAACTAATATTATGGCAGAAACCCAGAAAGAATCAGAAAAGTATTGCTACAGATGAAAGAAACCCTGAATGACCACCGAAATATCGGCTTATCAAAGATCTTCATAGAAAAAAAGTGCATTGAAACAAGAATAGGAGACTTCAACATTGACTGTGTTTTGGATGAGGAAACAAAGGTTAATATCATGACAAAAAGAACTTGGGAAATTTTAGGGGACCCTGCTATGATTCCTTCACTGGGAGGAATAGGATTATTCAGAGGAAAGTTGATAACCCTATGTGGAAGACTTACCTAGATATCTATGAGTGCTCATGGAACTTCGACAGAGGAAGAATTTGAAGTTGTTAAATTTATTGAGAACAACACTCCATTTTCTATGTTACTAGGGAAACCTTGGAATGAAGGAGATCAAGCCAGAAGGAAAGAAGAAGAAGTCTTAGAACAAAAGAAGCAAGAGTTGAAAGATTTCATGACTAGGAGGATCACACACTTGATTGAAGAATAGGAGAACTGAGAAAAGCTATTTAAAACCAGAGACTTGGATGTCGAAGTGGGAAGAACACTAGAAGACCCACAAAAGACTGAAGTACCTATTCCAAATACAGATGAAGTATTACCCCTGATTTCTAGGAAGGAATCTCACCAGCGCGAAGTTACTCTGCCAAAAGAAGATAAGCATCATAATGGAAAAAAGAATATCGAGACAAAGTTCACTGGAAAGAAGGCTTGAAAACTAAGTAAGAAGAGAGCTAAGATTGAAAAGTTACAGTAGGTTCCAGAGGGAACTTCGCAGAAGGAAAGTTTGCAAAATTGGAACTTCGTCGGGATATCAGAACTGCGTCACATGGAACTTCACCATGGCAAAGAAATATAGCCGTTGGGGACAGTATAACCGTTAGAACGACGACCCAAATGGGTAGAAAGGCATTTATGGTCAGAAAGTTCACCACCAGACCGTTGGGACCACGCCATAATGGACATAACTGAGTTAATGAAGGCTTCTCACCCGTTGCAAGAGATCCATTGCCAAGTTATCTATTTATCCTGTTGCGCCACGCAACGAGAACACTTTTTCCAACCGTGACTATCTGAGCCTGCATAATAGTTGATTTCAAACAATGATCAACATGCTATTGCCATCTATCCTGTTGCATTGAGCAGTTACTCTTCGAACCCGAGATATTCATCCATGAGCTTGTATGTCTGAAGAACTTAGCGCACTCAAAGAGTTTGTGAAGGAAGTACTCATCGACCTCATGAATGAGAGAGTCATGTATGAAAGAGTGATTTTTGTGGGTGTACAAGCGTCATAGATGAGAGGAGTGCAAGCCTTTCCATCGACTACGCGCGTAGCTCGACCATCCCGACCATCAGGGGAAAAGAGAACCAAACACAGAGATGACCTAGAAAATGAGAAGATGATCCCGACCATATTTCTTGATTACATCCTGTCTCTAGCCAGTGCGGTGAGTCGTGATACTGTGCCAAGATATTTTGAGTACACCATGGTTACTATGTACCTCCCGAAGGGGATACATGCAGTTTGAGCACAACAGGACAAGATCGTAGCATTGAAGTTCAGTGACTTCAACCTCGGAGATCACAATAACTATAGTATGATCGCCCCGTATAAATAACTGATCAAGACGAAGGGGAACAACTCAAATATAATCCCCCAACCATGGACGATGAACCTTGCGTAGTCCACCATATTAAACATAATGAAAATCCCACACTTCGAAATGCACCAGGAAGTCAATGCCTATGTCAAGCTACTCCTTTCATGTTACCATGGTAGCTACTTATGGCTAGAATTCCGTATCATAGTTGATCCATAGGATCACAGGATTAAGTATGCAAGGACCTAACCCGCAGGAGTTCTATCTAGGAAAATCCACAGATCGCGCACTAGCATAGAAGATCAAGGATACATACGTCGATGTTGAAAAGGGGATGCGAGGCTACAAGGTAGCCTCCATCCAGAATCGCTCAGTGTGCCTAGCCTGCTAGTTAATAGTTGGAAAGTTAGTAAGGAAGAACAAACCTATGTAGGTCACAGGATTTGTCATTGACCTCACAGGGAAGTGCGTGGAAGGTCTATAGATGAACTAGGTGAAGTACCTAGTTAATCAACTGGAACTAGACTGCCGCGAAGCACATGATCAAGGCTATGAGTTTCACTTTAGCTGGCTCCTAATCCTCGTTGACTTTGTTTCCTGGGAGATGCTAGAAGGTGTGACCTTCCCGGATATTGAACCGTTTGAGTCGCTTGCTGTGAAGTTCATCACACTCTGGTACTCGAGTGATATGAAAAAACAGTGGCAGTCGAACGCTGTTTTCAGACATATTACCTTCAGCTGAAGAGAGCCATCGAAGCCGAACCTCACATGAATATGAACACCCTACAAAGGTTCCGACCCCTGATGAAGTTCGGCAGAGATCGACACTTCATATACATTACAACACGAGCCGATGAACATAAGGAGCAGCTTCAGTCATACTACAAAATGATGGAAGAGGACCTTGAGGAGATCACTAAGGACTGGTTGGCATACCTCCTTATTCTGACAGATCCTATAGAGATGTCTGACCTTGAATTGATTAGCCTAAATACCACGCACAAAGAGCATAACACACCTAGACCCAACAGAACAAAGAAGACCGAAGAGGTCCAAGACTTAAGCAGCACCTCAGGAAAGACTGCTTCAGTATCACCTGACCGAGGGGGTGATGACAAAGAGATAAATGGAAAAGGAGCTGAATAGAAGCAAGGAAATGTAACACCACCCAGAGACGAGGTTGACCCCCTAAAGAAGAGGAAGGTTTCTCCCCTGAAACCTTCTTCCCAGAAGAAATCGAGAGCTACCGTGACCAAGATGAAGACTGTGCTCACTACTGGTGATTTTGACTTCATCATAGCAGCCCTAAACAACGCTTCACTAGAAATCGTGGAGAAACAAGAACCTAAGAAGGAGGAAATGTATGACAGAATTAAGGTCGAATTTTGAGGGGTACAACAGGCCCTTCAGTCTAGCTGTGCAGTGTCCACTGCGCCCCTACCATCAGGAGAACCAGAGTTGGGAGATGAGCCAGCCCAACTCCGCCAAATAGCTGATGCGGTCGAAGCTCGACTTCGTCGCGCACAAGAAGAAACAAAACAAGACACCTAGGACTTGAAGCTAGTGCAAGGCGTAATCGTAGAACAACGCATATTTGCAGAACAGGAGAAGGTTTCTCTCTAGGAAAATGTTGAATAAGAGAAAGCACATATGCAACAAGAAAAGGAACAGTTTCTCGTAGAGCAACTCGAAGTGAAAGAAGCAGTTAAAAAAGAACTCCACTCTGTGATAGTATTAGAACCACAGGTAGAAGAACAAGTCACACATCAAGTAAAGAAGCTCACATAAGCTATCCAACAACCACAACAATGAATAACAGACTTAGAGCTCTGCACCGTACCCGACACCCCACAGGATGTAAGGGATCAAAGAGAAGGAACTGCTCGAAGCACAGTTGAAAGAATAAAAGTCCTTTCCCTGGAATGAAAGCAACTAAGTGATCACAATGCCCAGACGTATGAGCAACTCACTGAGAATCCAGAATTGAAGGCATTGGACTCACAACTACAGGAAGCGAAGCATCAAGCAGAGACAATATAGGCACAGTTGAAGCCCCTGTCAGCTGTGGAAAGAATGAACTGATCCCAAAAGCAGTGCACTTCCCAGCAGTAGGTCCACACTATTCAAAGCAGATTTATGGAAGTAACTCAGAGGATCCAACATGTACAGGATGAGGCTTACCAACTATTCACAGAGATCGAAGGCTGAGGAGAGGATCTGGAGCAAGTTGTCACTGCAGCTGAAAAGCGCCTAAAGGGACCTGTCAAAAAAGAAGTCATGCAAGAGTTTGCTGAATAGGAGGCCGTGGCACAAAAACAAGTCAAAGAAGCTTGAGCCAAGATCGAGGCTTTTGAAGCAGAACTATTCAGATCAGAGTGACTCGGGACGAGTCACAGGTGAGTGTTGGGGGCCTATTGGCCCTTGACCAATTTTTGAGGATTCTTGGTCATGTTTGAACTAATTTTGGGACTTTGATAGGCTGTCGAAGGTGGAGCACAAGAGGAAGCAGAGATCGTGGGATCTCGACCCCTTTTAGGGCCCTTTTTGGGATTCAGGATTATGTAATGGGTATGGGATGTTGGCCCATGGGTTTACCCATGTTTAGGCCTATTTTGTAATGTATAAATAAGTAGCTAGGCGATGTAAGAGAGAGACCTAGAGACCTAGTAGGATGGTGTGCTAAGTGCTAGAGTTGGATCTATGTGATCAAGAGTTGTAAGTGCTTTGTGAATTCTATGTGAGGCTTGCAAGGCTAGTGCAAGTAAATGTAAGAGACTGTGTGATGGCTTGGTGTTGTACCCTAGCTAGAAGAAGGAGAATCTGGTGGAGTGCACGCATATCTCCTGTCTTCTATGGAGTAGAACTTGGATGATATGTGCCTCTAAGAAGCTTGATCAAAGATAATAAACAAGATAAGAGTTGGTGGACATAGCCCAGGGTGGGGGTGAACCACATACATGCTGTGTTGTTATGCTTTGTGCGATATATTGATGTGTTTATGTGTTTACTTGCTTAGTGCTTTAATATAGATGAATGATAGATATATTTTTTGATGCTTAGTGCTTAATAATATGGATGGATGTTAGATTTGACTTATGTACACATGCTTAGTGCTTAAATACCTTAGATTTGAATGAATACTGTGATACTCTCTAATTAGGGTTTAACTGCGATGTAACTAAGACTGGATATTGAAGAATATTAACTGCTGAGTGCTCTATTAAGTGTTAGAATCACATATTTGTGTCCCAGCTAAGGTTGCAAACATATGAGCCCTGCAACCACCCCTGCCTCTACCTTGGGTGAGACTTCATTTGCTTCGCAGATGTTGCCAAAAGGGCCGGTTGTTAGGGTTTTGTTGGTGCGTTGTTGTAGTGTTGAACCCTGGGTCTGCCCCTCTGCCAATAGTCATCATTGTTGTCATTGTTGTCGTTATTGGTTCGATGATGTGAAGACGAGTGATTGTTGTTATTACTGAGAGGAAAGTATTGTGCTAAGAGAGCATTCTGTGTTGTAATATCTTCAGCTGGGTGCGAAGATCAACCCTGCAGTTGGGTGCGCAGGGAAGGGAGAAAGAGAGAATAGAGAAAGAGAGAAGATCTGCTAGCTAAGAGTGCAAATAGGACGATATACTTTCACTTAATATATTATAAAGCACAGTTCTATGGACGTAGCCCTAGGGAGAAGGTGAACCACGTACATATTGTTGTTGCGTGTGATTGATATTGTGTTCTTTATCCCTTTGATATATGGTTGTTACATTATTGTGTTAGATCTAATAGATAAATGTATGAAGTAGGTCTAAGCTGGTAACTGATATCTAGATGTTGTGTTGTTGTTGTATTGGATCCACTTTACATTTCCTCTGGTTGTAGACATCTGTTTCCTGCAACCCCCTATAGCTACTTCGAGTGAGACTGCATTTGATTCATAGGTGTTGCTGAAAGGGATAGTAGTTAGGGCTTGTTAGTGTGCCATTAGAGCTGAACCCTAGGCCTGCCCTTGTGCCAAAAAATGGTTTCGTTGACGGGACCAAGATATTCTTGAGGGAATGTCAAGGTGGTTTCCATCGAATACAAAGATTCATAAGTGGATAGAAGAACAAGAAAAGGACTTTGCAGAAGCCCATAACATGAACTCTAAGCTTAGCACCGAGGGCTGGTTGGGAAGGCATATCTTTACTAATATACACAAGATTTTCTTTGGAGGGATTCATAAGGAGCTATACAAGTGGTTAGCCAGGTTAGCAGATACCTAGTTTGAGATCAGATCTAGACCGCCTGTGGTTTAGATGTCGACACTGATCAAGAAGGTCAAAAGAGTTGATAACGTCATGTCAAGAGTAGTAGATCAATAGTTTGATAGTACCATTGGAGGGTATATCACTGAGTTTTCTATTGACAGAGTAGAGTCATATATCTAAGAAGAAAGATATTTCTTTAAGGGACCTAAAGGAAAATTTTTACAATTTCTGAAGTTGAAGATCAAGATTCTATTGCATGAGAAGAACATATTGAAGATATAGTAGTGGGTTAGAATGAAAAGCTAATGTTCAAGAATTCAGACAGTGACAACGACACATAGGTTGGACATATGCGCAGTGGAAGGACCTTGAGGGAAGTTCCTTTGGAGAACTTGTTTGAGCAAGATCACAAACCTATTCTATAGGAAGAATGGTTTTATAGTGGAGAAGAGGAAGATCTACTAAATTAGGAACATTCAAGGTCCATTGGGCCAAGATAAGAAATGACTGAAGAACCTCATCGAGAAGAACCAGAAACTTCAGGAACTACATCGACTGTTGAAATAAGTACTATTACTCCTCCTATTGTTTCAACAACATTAAGCAACCAGAGTAACCTAAGTTATTAGAGCACTCAGAGCACTGGTACAAGTGGTTCAACACACACTCAGTCAGGAAACCGAGGAAGATCTATGGCAGATGATATGAGGTTACCCACCTTTAGGGGAGATGGATCTGAAGATCTTGATCAACACTGGTTTCTATGTGAAGGTGTATGGAGTATTAAGAATGTCACTGACGAAGCCGTTAAATGAGCTCAGTTTAGTACTAATCTGAGAGACCGCACATTGAGCTGGTACATGAAGCTTGTCCAAGGAACTACACAACCTAAAATGCTGAATGAGATCAATAATACGTTGGTTGCAGAATTTAATAAACCTAAGTCAGAGTCAAAATGCATTATAGAGTTGAAAGAAATCAAGCAAATTGTAGCTAAACCTGTTTGGGAGTTTGATCAAAGGTTTAAAACCTTAATAGGCCGACTGAATTTTCAGATCCCAGATGAGCAAAACAAGGAATGGTTCATTGCCACCCTCTTACCACACATCAAAGTCCCTCTATTGCAACAAAAGATCGCTTCATAGGCTGAGGCACTGGATATTTCCATGAAGATAGTATCATCCCCTATGGGATAATCCAGCTCAGGTATGAGTCAAATTTTAAGTCTGTTAACTAGCTTATCACTACAGGTCGAAGATATGAAAAAAGACAAGGGAAAAGATAAAAGAGAAGATATCTGGTGCATTAGATGCAAATCGGAAGGCCATGACAAGGAGCACTGTCCCCTATTTCACGAGTACTTGGCATCTGGAGCTTCGAGCCCTTTGAAGCAAGTTACCCTACCTTAGTGCGAGGTATGTAGAAATATGCATCACCCTGGTGAATGCTATTACATGCAAAAATATGTTCAAAAATCCACAAATATGTATTTCACATTATGTAAGTCAGTAGGGCATGATGATAGGGATTGTAGGGCCTATGACCTCATGCATGAAAGGTCAAGGGACATATACAAAATTCAAGGAGAAGTACAACAAGAAAGGAACACTACACAGTATAATTCCCCAGGAAGAGGAAGCTTTAACCCTTGTGGTGGATTCAAAGGAAGAGGACAGGCAAGAGGTATGGGTCGAGGTCGAGCCCAGATCATTTGTTATAACTGCGCATAACCATGACATTTGGCAAGGGACTATTAGAACCCTTGTACCACTTGCATCTACTGCATCTCATTTGAACATGTCATAGAATATTGTCTTGCGTTGTTAGCCAAACTTTAAGAAATACGAGGAGGAAACCAACAAGTACAACTAATCACAACAGAACCTTGCAGAGTAGATCCCATAGTCATTGTTATCACTAGAGGAGGCACTGCTACAGGAGAAGACACAATGACTCCAGGGAAGACTATAGAACAATCAGGAGTCAGAAAATCTACATAGAAGACACAAGAGTTTGATCCAAAGAAAGAGAAAAAACATTTGAGGAAGCAAGAAAATAATTCGGGAGAGATCAAGATTCTTCATTAAAGGCTCGACCAGAAGTAAGAGAATATGGAATGCCTCTATCATTTGACCAGTCTGCTTCACCCAGAGAAGGAAAAGAGGTAAGTAAGCTCATGGAATTTTTATGCACTTGCATTAAATTGATAAAGGATGAGAGTGCTGTAGAAGAGCTACAAAACTTGATCAAATAGTATGAGCTATTAAAGATAGATCCTCTACTGAATAAAGAAGTACATCAACTATCCAAAAAGAGAAGGACAAATAAGGAGCTACACCTGAATTCTCAAATTGGAGAGTATGATATAGACTATGTGGTCCTCGACTTAGGGTCGGAGGTCAATAATATGACAAAGAAGACCTGGGCACTGATGGGAAAACCTAAGTTGATCTATTCCCCCATCAGGCTTATGATGGCCAACCAACAGGGTGTGAGCCCATTCAGATGATTGGAACATGTCCCTATGGACATTGATGGGGTCAGAACATTTGTGGACTTCGAGGTGATTGAGATAGTCGACGAGAGATGTCCTTACCCCACGCTGTTAGGAATTGATTGGGCTTTCAATAATTCTACTGTTGTTGACTTGAAGAAAAGAAGAATGATGTTTGAAGGAGATGGCATTGGGGTCATCACACCTCTAGATCTTGATGAAGGTCCCAGATACACAGAGCCCATCAGAGAAGAAGACCACTCATATGATCTAGAAAACATATACAAATTGACAGCTAGACAACAAGATTACATTAATCCTACATCATATGGAAACCTAAGCTGGCGAAGTGACAATGCATGTTCATAAGATTTAGAAGAAGCACTGGAGAACTGGCAGAACCAAATGTATGAAGTATCTACCAGGAGATGTGCTATATTAACTAGATAAGGTCACTAGATTGACACAATAGTAAGTAATTTGCCCACCTTTGATGGTCTAAATCATTTAAAAGCTTTCTTGTTGGAATTTGAAGAAATTGTACCAATACAACAAATATTGTTGGCATTGGATGAGGCCTTGAAAGAAACTCCAACAAGATGGTGGGGGAAACACAAAAACAACATTATAGACTGGATATAATGTCGCACTTTGATCACAATGCGGTTTTCAGAAAAAGTAGAAGGATGTGAAGTTAGGTATACAGGTCGAAGCTGTCCGAAGAACCATGTGAGAAGTTGCGAGGAAGCCTGGAGCAACATTCCTCAAGAGAAGTGGGTGCACAAATTCATTAACATGTTGGACACAACCCCTATCAATTGGTATCTTCAAGCAAAACCGCGCCTCATCACTGCAGATTGGGAAGGTATGACTCAAAATTTTGTAACTACCTTTTTATTTGAAAGCCAATATCCTACAGTGGATCAAGTGTTACATATTGTAAGACAAAAAGTATTTGAGGAGGCACCTAGCCTCCCTTTGGAGCAAGAAGAGGACGAATGGACTGTGCCTCTTCAGAAATTGCAAGGCTGTTACAATATCAATGTTGACGAAGACAATAATCCTAGGAAGGTGAACATCGTCGAAACATAAGGACAGAGAGACATAGAAGGACCAAGAGTTGAGCTACCTTTCATTGGACAACAAATTAAAATCAAGAAAGTCAATATTGGAACAGAGAAAACATCGAAGCTTGCAAATGTTGGAGATTATTGGGATGCTGCCACTATTGACAAGATCACAGAGTTACCATATGAATATCAGGACTTGTGTCCAACCAAGTTCACTGATATGAAGGGAATTAAAGGGCCCATTGGAGATATGAAGATCCCCTTGAAGCCATTTGCAAGGCCAGTTAAATAGAGAGCCTACAGATTGAATCCTAAATATAAGGATAAAGTGAAGATTGAATTAGACAGAATGATGGAAGTAGGAATCATAGAACCCGTTGAAGAGTCAGAGTGGATTAGCCCTATGGTGGTGCAGGATAAGAAGACCAGAGAAATCATGATCTGTGTAGATCTCAGGAAGATGAATGATGCATGTTTGCATGACCCATTCCCTACACCATTTACTGACGAAGTGTTATATAACGTGGGAGGACAGGAGGTCTGCTCCTTCACCAATGGATTTTCTAGATACCATCAAATTAGGATTTCCAAGGAAGATCGTCAGAAGAACACATTTTCCACAGAATGGAGATCCTACCAGTATACAGTGATGCCGTTTGGATTGAAGAATGTGCCAACCATATTTTATAGGGTGGTGGTCGAAGCATTCAAGGAGTTTTTACATAAATGTCTGGAAGCATATTTTGATGATTGGACTGTTTTTAGTTTGTTGCAAAATCATATTGAATGCTTAAGACGAATGTTGGATAACTGCATGCAATGTCAGATTTCCATGAACCTGAAGAAGTTCATATTCTTTTCACCCTTTGGAGTGCTACTAGGCCATAATGTGTGTAAGAAGGGATTGCTGGTAGATCCATCTAAGATTGCCATTATAGTTGATTTCCCCCCTCCTACTTTAGTCAAACAGCTGGGCACTGCACTGAGACATATTGGATACTACATGAAGTTCATTAAAGGATATGCATAGATCACAACACCCATGGAGAATATTTTGAATAAAGATTGCCAGTTTCATTGGACAAAAGAATGTTAGCAGAGCTTCGAGACACTAAAACATAAAATAGTTACTGCGCCTATTCTGGTTTTCCCAGATTGGAGAAAGGAATTTCATGTGCATGTTGATGCATCTTCTATTGCATTAGGAACAATTCTCACACAACCAGGAACTGGAGACATTGACCACCTGTTAGCCTTTGCTAGCAGGAAGTTATCAATAGATGATATTAATTACACCACCACTAAGAGAGAAGGGTTATCCATGGTGTATGCACTGTAGAAGTTTAGCCACTACTTGTTGGGAGGACACTTTAAAATGTTTACTGATCACTTTGCATTGAAATACCTAGTCAAAAAGCCAGTGTTGGGGGGAAAAATATGCAGATGGCTTCTGCTATTTCAGGAATATGATTTCAAGATCATGGTTAAGCTAGGGAGAATGAACAAAGGACCTGACCACTTGTCGAGGTTGGAACATGGCGAGGAACCTACTAGCTTGGAGGATACACTGTCAGATGCAAAGTTGTTGTCCATCAGAAAAATCAATGATCACTTTGTCGAGATAGTCCAGTTCCTATCAACATGAATGGAACCTAGTGAATATACAATCACCCAGAAGAAACAACTAGTAGTGTGCGCTGCATATTTTTCACTTATAGTTGGACAACTATATAAGATGGGACCTGATGAGATCTTGAGGAGATGTGTCATGGAAGAAGAAAGACCAATGATTTTAGCAGAAGCTCATGAAGGCATCGCAAGAGGACATTACACAGGAAAAACAACAACACATAAGGTTCTTAGAGCTGGCCTCTGGTGGCCTTCTTTACACATAGATGCTAAAGACTACTACAAAGCCTGCGATGTATGCAAAAGAGTTAGGAAACCATCTAGAAGATATGACATGCCATTAGCACCCAAACTAACCTTAAAAGCATTTGAGAAATGGGCCATTAATTTCGTGGGACCTATATCCCCAACAGGAAAGCACACAAGAGCAAGGTACATAATCACTGTGACAGAGTACTTGACCAGATGGGCTGAAGCAAGAGAAGTTAAAGACTGTAGTGCAACTACAGCTATGCGTTTCATATTTGATGATATCATAACCATGTTTGGATGCCCAAAGATCCGTATGAGTGATCAAGGTACACACTTTATTAATAAAACCATTGAAGCCTTGACTGAGGAATTTGTAGTTCATCATCAGAAAAGCACACCCTACCATCCACAAGCGAATGGGACAGTTGAAGCATTCAACAAGATCTGGAAACAACACTGATGAAGATTTTAGTGTGAACAGGGATGATTGGGATTTAAAAGTACCAACAGTACTATGGGCCTATAGAACCACTTGCAAGAAGCTAAAAATGCAAACCCCCTTTAAGTTGGTTTATGGTCTAGAAGCAGTTGTCCCGATGGAATATTTTTTCCCTAGCTTAAGAATCACAACCTTTATAGATATGGATGACACTAGCATTGTTCAAGAGAGGCTCGCACAGTTAGTCAAACTAGAGTAAGACCGATTCATTGCAGGATTCCATCAGCAGATGCAGAAGGAAAGAGAAAAGGCCTACCATGATAGGCATATCAAGAAGAAAGCATTTAAGCAAGGAGATTTGGTATTGGTATACGACAACAAATTCATGAAGCATCTAGGGAAGTTCAGAACCCATTGGCTAGGACCATATGAGGTTGTCTATGTTATATAAGGAGGAGTTGCATAGTTGAAGACTTTGAATGGAGAATGGAATGAATGATTGGTGAATGGAAACCAGTTGAAATTGTACTATGACAACTAGCTGCCTCATATCTATCGGTAAAAATAGAAGGAGAAAGGGTCTAGGTACCAGGTGCAGTTGAAAATGGGTACCAGACACAAAAAATATAGTCTGCACACAGTGGGGGAGGTGAGAGCAGAAAGCACAGGCTGCTTCGTGCAGCCTGAAGTCGAAGAAAAATAGAAGGATCAGATATGAAGTGCCTTGAGACAAGTCACATGTGAGTGTTGGGGGTCTATTGGCCCTTGGTTCTGGAAGAAAGAAAAGATTAAGGAAGAAAAGACGAAATGCGAACTGCGTAGAAGACCAGTGACTGATATTGGGTCGAAGTGAGGAGAAGAGCAGAAAAGACGGAGCAAAGTAAGAGAAAGAAAGCCATTGGATGAGGAGATTGAGGACAACAGATCAACAAGGAAGACAGATCGTGAGCAACTCAACAAGCGGAAAAATCCACTGGTAGATGCTTCGAGAGCACCGCGAGAGAAAGAAGGAAAGATAGGTTGGCGAAGCCCTGAAAACATGGGTCAAGTTGACCTAGGGTTTTAGACACCTAGGGTTTTTGTATCTAGGGTTTTGGAACTTAGGTTTCAGCCTAAGGTGGTTGGTGAGCTATTGTAATGTATAAATAAGCGTCAAGATGAACTGGGATGGGGTTGTTAGGGTCATCTAATCTAAAAATGAAGAAGACTTGAAAAACTTGAATAATTATTGCAAGTGAAATGTTATGTGTTTAAAGCAACAGGATCAATTTGCAACACATAAATTAAGGATTACTTATGCAAAATACATATAGACAGCAACATAAAACAATGAACATTAGCACATAAACACAACAACTTGATAAAGGAGTTCACCCCTCTCCGGGCTACATCTCCTGGTCCAGCTTCCAATGGATCATTATTATTAAATTGCTCAAAGTGCTCAAAACAATGCCTTACAATGCTCAAAATGACAAACCGACTGCTCCAATGGCTTCCCAGCGTCCCAAAACCCCTGTCTGGGCTCTTTCAGCACCTCAATCGGTTGAAAAATGAGAAGGATATGCCTCCTTGAAGCTTCCTTCTCCAACCTGCTATCTCTGGTTCTACAAATTGTACTCCTCCTTGAGAAAACCTGGCTCACACGCTCATTTAAGCGTAAAAACTCAGTCCCGTGCATAACCGTGCATCGGTACAAACCGTAGGACGGTTAGGGCGCCTCCAGCCCCTAACCGCCTAGGCACCTGGGCGTATGGCCATAGGACCGCGCGTTTTGTTAAAAAGTGGTTAACTCTGTTTCTAAACCGTATAACCAACTCAAACCGCGCGCAACATTTATTATGGTCACATGTTACGATTTAATTCACGCGATACAACACAATACAATGCATAAACCGCGTGCATATACATACACGACTATACATATGTTTCATATGTTATGGTATAAACCATGGTTCAATTGTTATATACCGCCCGTGCACATATGTTATATAACATATGGTTATATGTGTTGTGTAATGGAACCATGGGTCGCGGCTTAAGCCCCGGCCCGCACCCTTTTCCATATAATACAAAATGTAAACATAAATATATGTTTTATGACATAACTAATAAGGAATAATGGCGGGAACATTGGTTATCGGAGTGTTATGAAATCGTTGGTGTTGGGGGAGGTCCGGGGGTCGAACCCCACGGCCTCCATAACATTTTATATAAACATAATTGTCCAATAAACAAAGGACACGTGGCGCCATTGGATTGGGCCACGTGTCTTCATATTACTTGCCAGTCGGACACGTGTCCTCACCCAATTCGCCAAAAACCAACCAACCAAT
>ML778964.1:244667-270091 GCA_009831015.1 Picea engelmannii
TTTATTCTTCTCTTGTATGCATGTGAAGAAAGAGGTTTCAGATTCGGGTAGAAGGTCAAAAGTTAAGTCTTAAGGGTCATTTTCTGCGTATAAGTTTAGAGCCCTAGCTTATTAGTCCGTAGGGTAGAATACCCCACAACATGGGCCATGGGACCGATTGAACTTGAGACTGAACCTGGGATTGAATATGAGATTGATATGGTAACTGAAAATTTTCAATTTTAGACTAGATAAGAGCTTCCTACTTTTCGTTTTCTTGGAAAATCACTAAGGATTTTGGATTAAGAACCTTCTGAGACCTCAAGTGAATTTACTGTAGTGGTATAGGCATGATAAAATACATAGGAAATGTTTGTAGATCAGTTCCGTAAAAAAATTGAATTGGCTTATTATTTTTAAGATTTGAAATGGGCTAGGTAGGGATTTGGGTTGGGTGTGGAGGGTTTTGATGATAAGGTAATTGAAGTTGTTGTGGCTGATTGATTTGTTGTTGAGGGGCTTGTGGGGGATATGTTGTATATGGTGGTAGTGCATGATAAGGAAAATTAGTCATGCCATCATAGGATGGATGACACCAACCTTACTGCCAAATCTTTTGTGAAATGAGCTAAGGTGGCCAAGGTTTCCATGGGATAGGAGTGTTCCACATTTGATTATGAGAATAAGGAAATTGAGAAGCATAGTTTTGAACCATACCCAAAGGCCTGGGTTTCCATGTTTTGTGTGATTCCATTACATACAGTGAACTTTAGGCCTCTTGGTCCCCTCGATATACTGCCTTAATTCCTGGTAAAGAAGGTCACTTGCAAGTAGAATGGGATTCTTCATAGATACCACAAGCTTCCATGTTTTCCAAAGGGCACTCCCTCAAGGGGTGTTTCTTTCGACACTTAGGGTAGAATATAGATAAATCTTTTTCCGACTCCTCCTGCTTCTTATTAACCTGCAAAAAATCCAACTGTGAACTCAAAGAGCTGATGATATTAGTTTTAAAATTTTCAAACATATTACCAATTTCATCCCTCGTGACTCCCATTCCTGCAACATATTTTGTAAATATGGAAGTGACATCTCTGGAGCTTCTACCAGTCTTTGAGTTTCCTCTTTAATATCGTTTGCACAAGTCACATACCTAAACATATGGAAACTAGGAAACATCTCATGATCCCATTAGAATTAGAACCTCTAAGCACTCATATCTTATTCCTCTTAGCATAATCATTCTCATTGTTTCCTTACTCAACTAACTTTGTTTTGATCTTTGAAGGGTATAATGAAATCGCTCCACATAGTCATGCAAAATTTTGTCCTCTTTCTGTGTCATTTTGAATATTTCTTCTATGAATTATTTGGCTTTGAAGTAGTCCTGATATTTTTTCAAAAACACTTTCTTCATCTCATCCCAAGTTCAAATGATATCCCCACCAAGGCCCATGAACCATTAGAGGGTTTCACCTTTTAGGGTGGTAGGAAACATTTTCAATTTATTGGCAGTAATAGAATACTCTTAACTCCTACGAAACATATAAAACTCAAATAAGAATGGATTGAGGTCTTCACTATCTAAGCCATGGAAATTTGGTAGATAAGATGGGGGAATGTTCTTCATTTGTGCTAATTCACCAATATCTCTGATAGGAAACTCAAAAATAATTGTCTCCTCATGGTTGGTGCCTGTCACTTCCTTATCTTCCATTTTGTACCATAGAATAAGAGGTTGTTCTTGTACCAAAGATGCTTCAGAGGTTACTGCCAAGATTTTTGGGTCTTGAACCAGATTGGTCTGGAATTCTATATCAGGATACCTTGCAACAGTAGGAGTAAGCATTGCTTTTGCTGTGGGGGTCTCTTCTTTGATGAGATCAGGTATATGAGCTTTCTTAGTGTTAACGATAATTCTTTTCATGGGCTTGAGAGAATTCAGGTCTGCAAGTTGCATGAAATGCTCAAGCGCAGCGCGGGAGAATCCCTGTTTTTCCAAGTAGCAGGTCAAGTGAGCGGGCAAAGTGTCATCGACAACATCCAAGGTCTATTTTGCGAAGCAGGTCAACGGTCGGTGGGTAATTGTACTCGACCGAGTCACACCAAGTATAGCGCAGAAGTTTTCAAAGAAGTGAACGGTCAAAAGTCTCCGTGGAGAACTCGCGAAGTAACGAGGGCCGTTGATCGTGATCCGTTGATGCGTGGGTTCATTTCTTGAACTCGGGGTTCATGAGTTCTGAGGGTAGACCATATCCTTTGGTTGCGTGAGATCGCGAGTCGCGAGAATTTTGGAAAGGAAAAGAGCCATCGCCTCTCGGGATTTCGCGGAGGGAGAGTGCCAAGGTTCGACAATCCAACTCGTGAGGTCGCGAGTTGCGAGAGGCGCCAACACTTAAGCCTTAGCCAACGGTTACATGTGGAGGGCACCGACAGTAAAAAGAGCTATACAGTATTGCCGAGAAGATCTCAGCCGTCCATCCAGAGGGACACGTGGTGTGCGATTAGGCTCCTCGCCTTTTCGCCCATCGTGATTTTGAAGAACGAGGACCAACCTCCTCCCAGCCGCGAAACGCGAAGCACCGAAAGAATTTAGGGCTCGGGCCCAAAACATCACTGGGAGAAGTAAGAACCGTCAAATCTAGATGGGCGCGTGGCGCCAGATTAAACCTTCTCGGCGTTTCACTCATTGCAATTACAAAAAGAAAGGATTAACTCCTTCCATTCGCGAACGCCGAAAGCGCTTTAGGAATAAGCACGGGGTCACAGCCCATAGTCACTTGGGAAAGAAAGGAGCTATGCTAAAAGGGTCTAGAGGTGCCGAGTCCAGTCGCCGAAAGGATCATCTCGATCTCCAGGTACCATCCGATACGATCCCGCTCCCGGCCTTCGCTTGGAGTAAATAAAGGCGAGAAGGGGTAGGTGAAACCTCTCCTCATGCATTAAGTATAAGGTATGGAAGGTCTGGAAAGCGGTCTGCCCGAGAGGGTCCTGTGTACCCAGTTATTCTAAGAAGCCATGCCGAGTCCTCAACTAGCCAGAGGAGGTCTGGACACGCTAAATCAACATTTACTGGCTCAGCTACTCCCCCTGTAGGAGCCATGCGTAGTTAAGGAGGTGTCTGACCGAGAAAGCCCGTCCCATTTTTGTTGAAGGGACACCAAGATTCAGATGATCGCACGTGCCTCTATGAGGCAATTTTCTCTGAGTATATAAACTCAGTCTTTGTAATTTGTAAGGTATCGATGGTTGAGCAGAGCTCCCCACTGTAATGTTTTAACAACTATTCTAGCTTTCATCTTATGCATCTGTATATGAGATTTCTTGTTTTATGACAGACAATTCTTCTTACTTCATCTAATTTTCGTCTCATGCTAAGAGAGTTCGTGATTGACTGAGTCGTGCGGGTTATTGCAGTTATGTTATGATAAAAGATTTATTGTTGCATTGCTGCATTCTCTAGCTTTACATTTGAATGTAAGATGATATCGCATTTGGACGTCTTCTTCCCGAGTCTGTTAGAAACCTGTTGTTTATAACAGACCTCCGCCTTTCTCTTGTACAAGTCTTCCACCTGTTCACCCTTTACTACAGCTCACTGTTTGAAGTTTACACAAGACCTCACTTGCTGATGCATACCTGGCCTAGTTTCAGAGTTGGAACGCTATTGTTTTGAGTCTCCCGCCATTCGATCACCCATCTATGAACCACCGTGACATAAAACTGATGGGCGTCGGGCTCTGCTCCTATTAGCAATCCAGGAGTGACTTCCATCGCCAACATTTATGGCACCGTTTCCGGGGACGAAGTTGAATATTTTCCCCGGGATTGAACGACAATGATTAACTGATTCTGAAGGTGCATCATATATTAAAATTATCAAGATTGCTGCTGTGCACCTGGTGACTCCATTGTGACAACTTCACTGGGGAGAACCTGCTCTATCAATTGTGGCTTTCAGAGGCAGACACACGCGGTCTCATCCACAACTGCCTCTAGCTACACCTGAAACCGATCCAGAGGTGGTTCTCAGAAAAGGAAAGGCCCCTGAAGAAGCAACTTCCCCGCCGAAGAAGGTAATCTGCCATCTCCTTCTATAAGAACCCCATTTTCTCCTCCTCAGTTTCTTAATAGACCTCCTTCAGAAGTTTCCCGTTCCCTAAATTTTGGGAGTGTTCCTGCTGAGTTTTCCCCTCCTGGTCTGGGATTGGAGGGAGAAATCCTTGTCACTCCCCTCCCATCTGAAGCTGTACCTTGGCATAGACCCACGACCACAAAAGATTTCCCCACTCCTGCACAAGGAGGAGCACCTGCTGACTTGAGCTTGTTAGCTTTCTCCTTAAATCCTCTCTTGTTTCCCACTCCACTTCGAGACTCATTTCCCGCAACCCCTTCATGAACTCCTTCTCCTCCAAGTTCTCCTCCACCTAATATTCCTGTGGATGGTGCTAATCCCCCTATGACCAGATTGGAAGCTATAATAGCCGCTAGGTATGCTCCCCTTGTGTTACCTCAGCCCCTCAATGTCCTCCCGACAGATGGTTACCTCAAGCAGCTGCCCAAGTTTACAGGCGAGGGGGACATAGCTGCTGAAGAGCACCTAGCAGCCTTTTATACCTTCGCGGATGATAATGTTATCATGCACGCGAATGTATGGATGAGAATTTTTGTCCACAGCCTCCAAGGAGAGGCTAGAAAATGGTTCAAGGCCCTGCCTCCTAGATCTATTGATGGGATCGAAGCACTAGACAATGCCTTTTTGAGACAATGGGGAGATAAAAAAGATTTCATGTATTACATGACAGAGTTTGGGTCGTTGAAGAGAAAGGAAGGAGAGTCTGTCTCCGACTTCTCCAAGAGATTTAATAAAATGTACAACAGAATCCCTGCTGAGATAAATCCCTCTGAAGCTTCTGCAAAGATCACTTACTCCAGCGCTTTTGATCCTGATTTCTGCCTACTATTAAGGGAGAGAAGAGCTGTTACGCTGGCCCTCATGTAGGATGCGGCCGTGGAGGTAGAATCTAACATATTGGCTGTCAACCGACTCAGGAGCGCAGGTGATAGAAATACGTCCAAGAATAGGCCTGAAGCTTCCTCATCCAGTTCCTCTCCCCTGCCCCATCAGACAGATGAGACAACTAGAGCAATAAAATCACTTTCTACCAAGATAGAAAGGTGGGAGTTAGAGGGGAAGCCCATGTACAGAAATCCCCTGAACACTGATAATAGAGGTTTCAGATGACCTGCTAACAATATACCTCAGGTCCTCTTGAGGGAACAAAGGGGAAAAGACAGAGAAGATCAAAGGGTTCAAACCCCCCTCCAAAATAACCTGGTTACTCATGAGGAAGGAGAGTAGATAGACGAATTCGAACCTGAAATTCACTGTGTTGAGGAAGCTCCTCCTTTTCCCCATTTGACTCATTCTGCATATGAAAAATCCCTGATGAACATTCATATCCATGAGTTAGGAAAGGGAGGAAGGGCCGGTCACACTTCTAACAGATATAATCTCAGATCGAGAAGGAAAGAAGGAGACTTTGATAGCCCAAACCAGCCCCTCATAGCAGAAAGGCCTATTAGATCTGCAGCAGCCGTTACTAAAGATAAAAGAGCTCAGAGCGCTTTGCCAGTAGTCAAAGAACCCATCACTGAGGTAAGGGAATCTCCTAAGCCCATTCCATCATTTAATTTCGAACATGAAATTCAAAAGATCAGAATCCCCGTCCCTCTCTCAGAGCTAGTTAAAAATGAAGATTTTAAAAGATCCCTCTCCAAGATGCTACAATCCGAGTCCCCCCAGCCCCCCTCTAACTCAGTAAACCTTCAAGATGAGAAGCCAACCGTCATCTTAGGCCCCATGGTAGNCTCATCCCCCCCCCCCCCTTATACACATCCCTGAACATACATGATAAAGTACTACATAACTGCCTCATGGATTCAGGGGCTTCCCATAACCTTATGCCAAAGATAGTCATGGAATAATTGGGACTGGAGGTAACAAGAACTTATCATGATTTATATTCCTTTGAATCAAGGAGAGTGCAGTGCCTAGGAGTCATCAATGACCTGGTGGTTTCCCTGTTTCAGCTGCCCATGAAAAGTGTGGTCATGGATATTGTGGTAGCCGACGTTCCCCCCAAATTCGGTATGTTGTTGTCTAGATCGTGGATCAAAAAACTTGGAGGGACACTACAGATGGATCTCACATACACCACCATTCCGGTCTTCAGAGGGGAACAAAGGAGATTATACAGAGAAGCCCAGCTAGCCTATATTGTCAGTGATGAAGCAGACCCTACAAATCACCCCATCTTTGCACTTGACACCGACTTGGGGTCTAGTTTGTTGCAGCTTACCAGTGCCCCTGAAAGCTCTTTACTAATCAGAAAACACCCCAACCCTGATCATCCGATTTCCCCTCAAAGCTCCCCTGTGTGGAAGATATTTTTTGACGGAGCTTCTTCTAGCGAAGGCGCTGGCGCTAGAGTGGTTTTCATGTCGCCTTGTCAAGAAGTCGTGTCCCTGTCATACAAGCTGGAATTCGAAGCCACCAACAATGTGGCAGAGTATGAAGCTCTTGTTTTGGGTATGAGGGCCGCAAAGGAAATGGGAATTAAAGAGATAGCAATATTTGGAGATGCTGAGTTGATTATTCAACAGGTAAGGAATGCTTATCGTGCCCATAATTCCTGGCTCAGGAATTATCGGAATGAAGTATGGGACCTTATTGATAATTTCTTCTTGGCTTTTAACATTTCTTTCATTTCGAGGGGAGAAAATACTTTGGCCGATTATTTAGCTGTTTCAGCTAGCGTGCTCAAACTTCCTCTGCTGCCTATGGTAGAAAATGATGTTGATATAAGATATAGGCCCTCGGTGCTGGACAATGTCAAGCATTGGAAGGTGTTCGAGGATGATTCTGAACTCGAAAGGTTTCTCCAATCAATTGACAAATTTTCTGCGTTGCATATTGACCAGGATCCCGACCTGGGAGGTGACCCTCGTCCTGAGGAGTTTTTAAATAAAATCGCTAATCATCAGATCATTCAGCTGCCCAACAATCACATTTCGAGAGGACTTGTCCCTTTAGAAAGATTGTTCGATGGGAATGATGTGCCGGTAAAGGGAAAGGTCTCAAATGAAGATGTCGATACCACCGAATGCAACATCGGTTCACAGGAGGAGCCTAGATTCGTCAAATTGTCAAGTAGCCTGACCAGTGAACAGAGGGCCGAGTACATGGAGTTACTGAGAGAGTTCGCTGATGTGCTTGCATGGACATACGAAGACCTCAAGATGTATGACACATCTGTCATTGAGCACAAGATCCCATTGAAGGAAGAGGCTAGGCCATTCAGGCAGAAGCTAAGACAGATAAATCCCATGTTGCTTCCCGTCATGGAGAAGGAAGTTAAAAAGTTGTTGGATGCACGAATCATTGTCCCCTTGAGATATTCCGAGTGGGTGGCCAACTTGGTCCCAGTAAGGAAGAAAAGCAGAGAAATCAGGCTTTGCGTTGATTTCAGGAACCTGAACAGAAGCTCAAAGAAAGAAAATTACCCCCTACCTAAGATGGAACATATATTGCAGAGGGTAACTGGTGCATCCAGGATATCCATGATCGATGGGTTTTCTGGCTATAATCAGATATCAGTCATGCTAGAGGACAGGGAGAAGACAACCTTCACCACTCCTTGGGGCACATTCATGTATGCCAAAATGCCATTTGGATTGATGAATGCAGGAGCAACATTTCAGTGAGAGCCATGGACATAGCCTTCATCGGAGAAAAAGACCAGTTCGTAGTGATCTACCTAGATGACATCACGGTTTTCTCTAGGTCTGATAAGGAGCACCGCTGCCACTTAAGGAGAGTTTTCTTGAAGTGCCGGAGATTTGGTCTTTCCCTAAATCCCAAGAAGTCCTTGTTCTCTATGATGGAGGGCAAGCTACTGGGCCATATAGTATCAGAGGAAGGAGTAAGAATTGATTCCAACAGAGTGGAGGCGATTAAAGCCCTGTCACTTCCCAAGTCGAAAAAATAGGTCTAGACATTTCTAGGAAAGATTAACTTCCTAAGGAGGTTCATCTCAAATTTTGCTGAGCTAGTGAAACACGTCACGGCCATGCTCAGGAAGGGAAATGAAGTGAGATGGACCGCTGAGCCCTGGGCATCTTTTGACCGAATAAAAAAGGCAGTGACTGAGGCGCCTGTGCTAATCAGTCCTGATTATTCCAAAGAGTTCCTAATTTTCTCCTTTTCTTCTTTTGATACAGTGGCAGCGGTCTTATTGCAGAAAAATGAGGAAGGGTGTGAGCAGCCCATCACCTTCTTCAGCAGGGCGTTAAGAGATGCAGAGAGAAGGTATGAAATCATGGAGAAGCAGGCCTATGCCTTAGTGAAAGCTCTTAAATCTTTCAGAGTATATGTCTTTCATTCAAAAGTAACAACATATGTTCCTTCAGCTTCTATGAAGGACATCCTTGTGCAGCCCGATGTAGATGGGAAAAGAGGTCGATGAATCGCAAAAATTCTGGAATTTGACTTAGAGATAAAGCCCACCAAGTTGGTTAAGGGGCAGGGTTTAGCCAAGCTACTGGCTGAATCTGATTGCGAAGCCTTGGGAGTTAGTTTCATCAATACTCGCTCAGGATTTCAACAAGCTGAATCACCCAGCCCACGCTCTCAAGATGGCTTATCACTGGCAGAATGTGCTTAGTATCGTGACATTCTGTATTTTCTGCAAGAGTTGAAGCCCCCCGATGGAATGGGAAAAAGAAAAGAAAGGGCGCTAAAGTTCAAGGCAGTCAGGTATTGCCTCATCGACCAAATCTTGTACTGGAGAGACCCTCTAGGGGTGTTTATGAGATGCCTGGACCCACAGGAGGCCCGGAAGGTTATGTTTGATTTTCATAGCGACCTTTGTGGAGGTCATCATTTTTGGAAAACCACGGCTCACAAGATACTCCAAGCTGGGTATTACTGGCCCACTTTATTCCCCGATGTTTGCAGGGAGATCAGAGCTTGCATCAAATGCCAAAAGTTCTCAGGAAGACAACAACTCAAATCGCTGCCATTAAAACCCATAGTAGCTTCGACACCTTTTCAGCAGTGGAGGTTGGACTTTATCGGAGAAATTCATCCTCCCTCGAGTGGTCAACACAGATGGATCCTGACTGCAATAGATTATTTCACCAAGTGGATAGAAGCTGTCCCCACCAGAAGCGCATCACACAACGTAATTATCAGCTTCCTGGAGGATATCATAGCCCGATTTGGCTGTCCCAGTAAGATAGTCACCGATAATGATGCTTCTTTCAAATCTGAACCTCTAATTAAGTTCTGTGAGCAGTTCCAGATCTCGCTAATTCACTCCACCCCCTACTATCCCCAGGGCAATGGTTTAGCGGAATCCTCTAACAAAAGCCTGATAAAGATAATCAAAAGATTGTTAGAGGATAACAAAAGATCCTGGGATTCAAAGTTGAAATTTTCTCCGTGGGCCGATCGTGTCACCATGAAGAAGTCTCTGGGAACTTCGTTGTTTCAACTAATCTATGGAGCAGAAGCGGTTTTCCCTACTCAGCTCGCCTTACCTGTGGCAAAGTTCTTTCAAGACTACGAGGGAGAACCAGATCATATGATCAGAAGAATTCATCAGATAGTAGAAGCGCAACAGATCAGAGAACAAGTAAGGGACGCAACTTACAATCATCAACAAAAGATCAAACATGCTTTTGACAGGAAGGTCAGGAAAAAGGAGTTCGAGATTGGGGACTTGGTATTTAAGTGGGACGCACCCAGACAGGATAAAGGCAAACACAACAAGTTCGACGCCCTCTGGATTGGCCCCTTTAAAATCTCTGAGATTTTCTCCAACAACACATATGGGTTGCAGGATCTGGAGGGTGAAGAGGTTTTCAACATCCCAGTGAATGGGAATTTTCTGAAAAAATGTTTTATTTGAGCCTTAGACGGCTCCTCTGTTTGTAAATATTGTCTTTTAGTTCTTTGTTTAGTTTATTTTTGCATGTTTTCGGCCTAATAAGTGACTCCATAGCCCAATAGCAAGGCACTGAAGCTGCAGAAGGAGTTCTTAGAGCATCACAGGGACGAATCTATCCCCCATGGAGCCTAATGTTAACGATAATTCTTGTCAAGGGCTTGAGAGCATTCGGGTCTGCAAGTTGCACGAAATGCTCAAGCGCAGCGCGAGAGAACCCCTGTTTTTCCAAGTAGCAGGTCAAGTGAGCGGGCAAAGTGTCGTTGGCAGCATCCAAGGTCTATTTTGCAAAGCAGGTCAACGGTCGGTGGGTAATTGTACTCGACTGAGTCACGCCAAGTATTGCGCAGAAGTTTTCAAAGAAGTGAATGGTCAGAAGTCTCTGTGGAGAACTCGCGAAGTAACGAGGGCCATTGATCGCGATCCGTTGATGCGTGGGTTCATTTCTTGAACTCGGGGTTCGTGAGTTCTGAGGGCAGACCATATCCTTTGGTTGCGCGAGATCGCGAGTCACGAGAATTGTGGAAAGGAAAAGAGCCATCGCCTCTCGAGATTTCGCGGAGGGAGAGTGCCAAGGTTCGACACTCCAACTCGCGAGGTCGCGAGTTGCGAGAGGCGCCAACACTTAAGCCTTAGCCGATGGTTACATGTGGAGGGCACCGACAGTAAAAAGAGCTATACAGTATTGCCGATAAGATCTCAGCCGTCCATCCAGAGGGACACATGGTGCGCGATTAGGCTCCTCGCCTTTTCGCCCATCGCAATTTTGAAGAACGAGGACCAGCCTCCTCCCAGTCGCGAAACACGAAGCACCGAAAGAATTCAGGACTTGGGCCCACAGCATCACCGGGAGAAGTAAGAACCGTCAAATCTAGATGGGCACGTGGCGCCAGATTAAGCCTTCTCGGCGTTTCGCTCATCACGATTACAAGAAGCAAGGATTAACTCCTTCCATTCACAAACGCCGAAAGCGCTTTGGGAATAAGAATGGGGTCACAGCCCATAGTCACTTGGGAAAGAAAGGAGCTGTGCTAAAAGGGTCTAGAGGCGTCGAGTCCAGTCGTCGAAAGGATCGTCTTGATCTCCAGGTACCATCCGATACAATCCCGCTCCCGACCTTCGCTTGGAGTAAATAAAGGCGAGAAGGGGTAGCTGAAACCTCTCCTCATGCATTAAGTATAAGGTATGGAATGTCTGGCAAGCGGTCTGCTCGAGAGGGTCCTGTGTACCCAGTTCTTCAAAGAAGCCATGCCGAGTCCTCAACTAGCCAGAGGAGGTCTGCACACGCTAAATCAGCATTTACTGGCTCAACTACTCCCCCTGTAGGAGCCATGCGCAGTTAAGGAGGCGTCTGACCGAGAAAGCCCGTCCGATTTTGGTTGAAGGGACACCGAGCTTCAAATGAACGCACGTGCCTCTATGAGGCAATTTTCTCTGAGTATATAAACTCAGTCTTTGTAATTTGTAAGGTATCGATCGTTGAGCAGATATCCCCACTCTAATGTTTTAACAGCTATTCTAGCTTTCAGCTTATGCATATGTATATGAGATTTCTTGTTTTATGACAGAGAGTTCTTCTTACTTCATCTAATTTTCATCTCATGCTAAGAGAGTTCGTGATTGACTGAGTCGCGTGGGTTATTGCGGTTATGTTATGATAAAAGATTTATTGTTGCATTGCTGCATTCTCTGGCTTTACGTTTGAATGTAAGATGATATTGCATTTGGACGTCTTCTTCCCCAGTCTGTTAGAAACCTGCTGTTTATAACAGACCTCCGCCTTTCTCTTGTACAAGTCTTCCGCCTGTTCACCCTTTACTACAACTCACTGTCTAAAGTTTACGCAAGACCTCACTTGCTCATGCATACCTGGCCTAGTTTCAGAGTTGGAACACTATTGTTTTGAGTCTCCCGCCATTCGATCACCCATCTATGAACAACCGTGACATAAAACTGATGGGCGTCGGGCTCTGCTCTTGTTAGCAATCCAGGAGTGACTTCCGTTGCCAACACTTAGGTCCCTCAATTTTTACCCCTAAAGTTCCTCCTCCAACATTTCCTATTAGAGGGTTAGTAGAATGGATGGCACTTGCAACACCACTAGATGGGTTGACGAGATTTGCGTTCTTTTGAGGATTTCTACCTCTATTACCCTTATCCTTATTCATACAATCTTTATCATTATAAAAATTAAAACTACTAAAAATACCAACATGAAAAGGGCCCGTGGAGACTCACAAGAGAAATTGCATAGGATTTCACCTCCCATCTTATCGATTCCACATTCCAAGTTCGAAATGTTGGTCCTACAAAAACTAAAAGAAAAAAAATTTCACATTCACTTTAAGATTAATTTCTTCAACACTTCCTTGACAATGATGCCAAAAAAATGTTAGTCGAATTATATTATAATAATTCCGTTACATTTCATCATCAATCTGAGTTTGTAAAATTATGAAGTGCTAGGCATAGTATATTCATAACTAACCTCAAAGTGTTAAAAAATTTTCAACTAACACACCACTCTCTAATTAACTGCAAAACATAAATCTCTAGAAATGGTTGCTAATCTAATAGTGAATCACTAAGGTAGAATTCCAAGTTAAGTACACACTTTTGTACTCAATAATAATTTGTTTAGTTCACTTCATGAATTATATTAACAAACCTTAATTTAGAGACATGAACAATCAAAATAAGAAACTAATTATTGTAGACAAGGTTCTTATCATGAGCAATTGCCAACCAATGGAGAACTAGTGATATGTGTGTGTATAGATTGCAACTCTAACAATCCCTTGTTCAAAGAACACCATGCCACTATTTACATTTGATATAAAAGTAAGCATGAGGATCCTATTCCAACAAGAATTAGTTTTCAAGCCACACAACATAAATAAAACTGCCGCATCAATTAATTAACATTCACTACCGAATCATGTCATGCATGCTACATGAATTAAAATAATCGAAACTACAAAGATGAAAATATTGTGTAGGCAAACAAAATCACACTATTTATAATACACAAGTAAAACCTAACTAAGGAGCTACTTCTAAGATGAAGGGAGCCTCGCCTTCACTTATAAGTATGCCTACTATGCACCTACAAACTCAAAAATTCAGGAGATGAACATGGATAGAACTGTCTTTTTAACTCAGTATAAAAACATAGTACAAAATATGAACAAAATCTTAGTCCTATTCCCTTCTATTGCTAGATACCTCTCTATATCCCCAGGCACAAATGCCTTCAAAACATATATAATTACATTTCAAGCAGAACAAGTATTTTTGGTGCATCCAATCCTGTACAAGTTCACTAAAGATAACCAGGAAGTTACAATAGATTATTTGGAAAAATTAATGAACATAACTTAAATACATATTCTTCTCATTACGATTTCATGACCGAAGGCATGAAATCACAATGCACTCGCATATTACAGGATTCGGTCACCTGGAATTTTAAACACAAACAACATTTTCATTGTTGGAGCTTTCACTGATTTAGACAACATGCATCCATGTGTGCACGTTCCTCAACAAAACCCACATCCTTGATTTGTCTGGGAAGTTTGACAAGTATCATAACCTTCGAGGTAGTTACATGATCTTGTCCAAAATGCTATAGGAACAATATGTTAATTTCATCAACTTGAACAATTCAAATATATTGTATTCATTAAAACAAGGGAAATTCAATATTAGGCTAGAATAATTACCTCTTGAGTAAAAAATTCTCATCAAAGGTAAAATGGTAAATAAGTGTCATCACGAGGTAACAAAATGGGTAAATGACAAGATAAATGGTCAAAATGAGATCCTACAGACTGTACCAAACATGCCAAGACAAGGACCTTATAAACATTAAATGCTTTTTAGATAATGATCACAAGACCCTAGACTCTTTCACCCTTGGTAAGATGTACGAGGATACTATGGGCCTTAATGACAAACCCTCAAGGCCTAAAGTATAAATCCCATTTGGATTACGACAAAAGGTTATCTCTTTGAAATCTATGGTCGTACTAGAATAAAATAATGCTAAGCCCCTATATGATATCGATAAACATTTCACTGAAGAGGATTTTCAATCAAAGAATCAGATTAAAGGAGGCCAAAATAATCCTTGAATCCCATTTTGAAATCATATTATCAATTAAGGTTGAAAAAGGAAAACACAAAAGATTCCAAGGTTTTGGTATGAGGGGTAGCCATGAATTAGGACATTCCAGGATCAATAGTGTAACACATTCAACTCCCTAAATACCCTTTTAAGGGATGGGGTAGTGAATTCTCACTTTTCCTCAACCATCTTAAAGCCTCTTCTAAAGGGAACTGTCACCTTCTTCTCGTTAAGAATTTTCCAACAATTATCACCGTAATCAAAATCGAGCTTCAGATCAAAAGTTTTGTCCCCCTAAATTTTCTTGGGTCTTCTTTAACCATACGTCACTCCATTGCCACATGGCTTCTTGTCACTTGCGTCATCTGATGTGGTACTGTCGTGGCATCTGCCACCTAGCCCTTTGACTTCCACCCTATCGGACCCTCGACCCTTCTCCAAATCAATGACTCTGATTCATTCGATCCCCTCTCATTGGAGTGCCTTATCTATAGAGTCACGTTTCACTCCGACGACTACTCTGACGATACATACTTCGATATATCCGATGGCTCCTGGAGTCAATCAATGACTTAGAATACATCAGAGTCTTTACCTACACGAGGATTTAATCTTGCTTCCCCTGTTGTAACATCGTATACATGGAACGAAACCCACATGACACATGGATCCACTCATGACTTGACATGTGGACTGTCATGGATATACACATCATCACTGGATACTAGGGCTTACCTAACCAGGTGTTTCCACCTATCATTTTCATCTGTGTGATCATGTGGAACTCCACGACAGATCGATGGTCATCCTCAAATCACTTCAACTCACCAATCAATAGTCTAGATCGATCCTTAGAGTCCTCCCTTTGGAGTGCACTTGTTCTGATGGTTCAAACCCCTCCGACATTCCCACTCCAATGGATGATGGAGATCATTATTTTCCCCTCTGATCAATAGTTGAGATTTAAGGAGACCACCTAAGGGCCATTTTCCTAACCAGGCCTACTCCCATCCCATCAACTAATCAACTTTCACCACATGTAATCTCAGAGGACACACTAACTTCCACCTGTCATGACACATGGCCCTGCCACTGCCAGCCACCTGGCGTGACACATGGCATATATCGCTTAACACAGAGTTTTGTCTCAAAATCCCCGAGTCACCTTGAAATATGGAAAAATATCCACTAGACACATGGCACCCTCACCACTTGACATGTGTCATTCATCTTCCCATAGATTCTCACTTATAGGTGCTAATTCATCATGATACGTGGCACAACCCTTGCTTATAAGCTAACACCATCCACGTCACCCTCTTCTTCCCTTTGGTAGGATATCAATGGTCTAGATATCCTTTTGGATTTCTTCCGATTACGGAAGATCAATGATCCAGATATCCTCTCGAAGTTCTTTCGATCACAATAGATCAATGAACCAAATCTCCTCTCAGAGTTCCTCCGATCACAACAAATCAATGACCTAGATCTCCTCTCGGATTTTCTCCATCGGAGTCCTCTAGCACCCCCACACAAAAAATATCCAATGGCAGTACTCCAATTGAAAATGGAGATCTTTCCATCCTAGATCCGATGATCCTCATTCATCCTCGGAGTCCCTCCTTCGAAGTTCACCCATCTTAGTGACTCTGAAAGGTCTACTATGAAGGAATTCCCTTCATCAAATCTAATGTTTCAGATCATTCGATCTGTATATATGAAGACTAGGATTAAGACACATATTCTAGAGTTTAATACGATAGGGACTCCCACTCGAACCTTCCTTCAAATTTCAAGTTGACACATGTCACCCTTTGGGACACTCTAACTTCCATGCTAACAAGACACATCGTGCTGATGTCACTTCCCTTTTTTCACTCACTTGAGTGTTGGGGCTCAGAAATGTCCTATTCTCATGCACCTTTCCCTTCATCATTCTTCACATTTCATCGCCCCATTAACCTTTCATGATATCATTTCCATAAATATGCTTGGGTTTCACCTTATTGTTCCCCACTTTATTCATTTTAGTATTTAAAAGGAATTTGTGATTAAATGTTAGAAAATCAACATGTTTTCATATATATCTCAAATGTGTGTGAGCTTTTTAATGTGTAGGAATATGTGAAGGATTAATTCAAAGGACTTCTCGAATACTTCCTCCGCCATTTCAATATTTGAGAAGATAATTCAAGACAATTCCAAGGAGAAGATCATGGAGATTTGGTTGGAATATCTTATCCAAGATATATGAGAGATATGTGTGAGGATTTAAAGGGATTATATTTTGTAATAATGGGAAATAGGTTGAGAGAATAGTGGATCTGTGATAATGAGATGGTTATCTTATCTTCAAGGCTCTCATGTATAAAAGAGAGTGATCTCTCTTCATGAGGATTCAATTAGATTATTCAATTAGGATGTAATTAGAATTAGAGTAGTCATTAAGATTCGAAAGAGAAAGGGATTCTTAGCTTTGATTCATATTCTTTCATTGTTATGCTTTCATGATTGTCATTTGATTACTGTTATGTAATTCAAGATAGCTTTATTGTGTGAGCTCACATATGTTATTTGTCGTTAACTCTTCACATGTTGTATTGCTTTTCCTTTATGCAATTTCCTGCTTTTCTAGATTAGTTTCATTTCAACAATTTAGATTAGATTACTTCTACTTCAGTCCTGCATATACAGTGCATGTGCTTCGTAATCATACGAACTTCGGATTGACAAATTAAATGGTTGGGCAAATACTACAATGGAATTAAACGACAATATTTCCCCCTAACATTGAGTAGGACCCTCTTTGATCTACAATTGAGGTTTGACCTCACCCATATTCTGATAAATGGTTCTCGTTGACTCTCAGAGTCTCTCAGTTAGAGTTCCTTCCCCACTGGGACTACCACTCACTTCGACCAATCCTCTCTAATGAACAATTGAGATCTGTTGATCTACAAAACCAACGATCGACAATTAAGGAAACCTTCCAAAATCCTAATCTTAGATAGGGGCCCATCCTTGACCCTTTGATGAATTAGGTACCAACATGTGCTATCCATAGGAATGTTATAGATGTCATGCTGACACTTCATGCCATAACAATGTCACTCTTCCCTTTTCCTTACCTACCACACAAACATGAGGGGTCTACAATAAATCGATGACTGGGGTTTAACCCCACCTTTGTTTTGATAAAAAATATTCATTGGTTTGGAGTACATCCTCTCCAAGAATTATAGCCTACTCCGATGAAGGTCCATGGTATTATGTGTCAGATCAACGACTACAATTTTTTCTGGCTCAAAAAGGGGTGTGCTCGGGACACAAGTCCGATTAAGGACTTCACCATTTCAGAATTTCTTCTTGATGATACTGAGAGGGGGGTGAATCAATATCAAGTTCAATTTTTTTTTTTCAACTTATACTTCAACCAGATTATATATTCAATTATATCCAATGAGAAATGAACAATAGTAGAAGAGTTACACCAATACACCACAATACACCATGTAGAATATATGAGAAATAACCAATAGTTATTGTTCAAGGGAAGTAATTACTTCCAAAGGTAGCTACAACTTCCAAATATAAAGGGAGTGATAAACCTCCAAAAGGAAGATACAATCCTCCAATATCAAGAGAGTGTTGACCTCTCCATCCTTGCCCCTTCCTTCCACCCAAGAATATATGAGAGATAATAAAACTTTACATTAAATCATCACCATCAACCAACCATCACATAGAACCCGATAATGTTTCCCAAGACTTCTTCAAATTCTGCAATTCTTCACTTCTTAGAATACTCTGATCTTGTAGATAATATAACTCAATGTATTCTCTGAAACTCCTCCAAGTTTCACTCCTTGAATCCTCCTTGAAAAGGAGTTATAGAGAAAATGGTAGACCTTATTCAATTTTGGTTTATTTAGGAGAGAAAACTTGTACATCATGCCCCACGCTCAATATTTAACATAAGATTCTAAAATTTGTACATAGGAAACTAAAGCCCGTACTCTTTCCAATGAAATTGGTCTCACTTCATTTGGATTCTCTATGAAGACGTTATGACTGTTTTACCCGGAACACTTTTTTATGACTAGCTTCAAGAGTAGTCAAAAACCCTATCTTCCACAGAGTGTTCCTCCAAAATTATAGAGAATAAAGAGCTGAAATTTTTACCACAAGTACCTATATATGTCTTCTCAATAGAATAAAAATTTCACCCTCTAAATCGTTCTAGAAAAAAACGTTATAGCGAAAATGGTAAGATGACCTGTAAATAACATACCTTATAACACATCACCAAAAGACTTCATCCTCCCTTGAAATTCAGCCTTCTTTACTTTAGATTTCCTTTGAAATTCGAATTATATCTCCTTGTTCATTAAACAACTTGTGTGTGTGTTGAAAAATGAATGTTTAATGAGATGTATTTATACCCTTTATGTCACTTCCTTTTAACATTAGGGCTGACCTTGTAATTCTTTTCTTTAATTATCTTTAGGGCCGACCTATACTTCTTTCTTCAATTCACTTTTTCATCTTCAAAAAATCATTTCTCCTCAACCATGAGCATCCACGTGACATGCCACCTACCACCAGAAACAACATGATGTATACTATCCATCCATGGGTGTTGTATCTGCATGTGAATTGTCCTTCATGTCCAAATACCTTAATCAATCATGGGGTACAAAACCAATGACTAGGGTTGACATCAATGACAATAACCAATATTACAACAATCTCCCCCTTTGTCATTGATGGAAACACTCATGCTCCCCCTGTCATCATGATCCCAATTTCTCTGCCCCTTTGACATCAATGGAAAAGGGTGGGGTTGTTCCCCCTGAGTTCAATGGCATAAGGTGACCTTCTTCTTTGGGGTTTCTCCCACTGAACATGTGGCACTCAATAATACTTCATCCTTATTTTTGGTCTTTGGGACTTTTTCTTCCTTGGAATCCTTTTTTGTGGCTTCTGTCTTCTCTCTCTTCTTCATGTCTAGGATGTATATGTTGTTCGGTCTTCTTGTTGCAGTTGCAACCAATCTTCCTGAGTTATTTTCTCTGATTTTACATTTTCGGGAGTCAAACGTAAGAGTGTATCCTTGATCACATATTTTGTTGACATAGAGGAGATTATGCTTCATATCTTCAACCAATAGGACGTTTCCTTCTTTTACATTTTCACTTCCAATATTTACAGTTCCTTTTCCAAGTATTTTGGTAGATGAGTCATCTCCAAACACAACATTTACACCCTTTTTCTTCAAGATGAAATTTTTTCTTTGATCTACGGTCATATGAGATGAGCACCCATTGTCTATGAACCATTCATCTTCTTCTTTGCATTCTTTAGTGACCAATGCTATTCAACAATTTTCATTGTGTGGAATTTCTTTCCTTTTCCATGTTGTAGTTGGTATAGGGACATTTGGCATATGATTATCTTCCTTCATCTCTCAGCAGTCTCGTGCTTTGTGACCAAGATTATTGCACTTGTAACATACAATATTTTGATCCATTAATGGGTTAAATGGATTATAATTTCTGTTGACAGGTCTACAAACATTTCTATATCTATTATTTGCACCATTCATGTAGCTTGCATAGTTATTCCTTTCATTGATTCTACAATTGATTGCCTTGTGTCTAAAATTTCCACAAGTATAACAATGTCCAAGATAGAAATTTTGATACCTGGGAGTAAGTGATCTTCTTTGTGGTGTGGTCCATCTGGGTTCACAATCTATTATTCTATAGTTTCCTTCATAATGATTACTTTCATACCTGACGGGACAAGATCTTCTTAATGTCTCATTCCTTTTGAATTCTAGTCTTCTATCTTGTTCAACTTGTTCTGGAGTGTTGGTTTCTTCATTTTCATCTTCCTTATCTTGTTTTGTTGTCTTCAAACTGTCATTGTATCCCATTCCTGTCTTTTCGTTTGGAGATCTTTGAATGCTAAGGATATCATATAATTTTTCAGTGCTTTTTTTGAACTTCTTTAACTTTTCTATTGTGAATAGTAGCTCCCCTTTTGTGTGATCCAATTCTTCTTTCAATTTCTCATAATGTTCTAATTGTTCCTTCAAGCTATCAATGGTCTTTTCAAGCTTGTAATTCTTTTCTTCCCAACTACTCAATTCACCTTTTAGTATTATGTTTGTGTTTCTAAGCTTGCTATTTTTAATTTCAACATGCTTCAACTTTTCAAGATTCTCATCTTCTTGTTCATTCTCTGCGTATGCCCAAAAGGAATCAAGGTTGGTTTCTTCATCTTAATATTCTTTAGAAATTATTTCTTCTTCTTTAGAAATCTTGTGATAATCATCCTGGGTTTCTTGGGTTATGAAGAGGACTTCTCCTCCATCATTATCTTCTTCATCACTCTCATATGACGAGATGTCATCATCCTTGGAGTAGAAGCTCTTTTTATTGTTGAGACTTCTCTTTTTATAGTAGCAGTTTTCAACAATATGTCATATTCTACCACAGTTAAATCATTTGAGAGGAGACTTACCTTTGTATCCTCCACTTCCCTTCTGGAACCTTCTTACATAATTTTCTATTTCTTCACCAAGGTTGTTATCCTTGTAGTTTTTCTTCTTTATGGATTTAAAGGCTGCTTCATTGTTTGGTTGGTCACTTTCTGTACATGTTCTCATTTCATATGCTATAAGATACCCATGTAATTCATCCATTTCCATTTTGGTCAAGTCCCTAGTTTCTTCAATGGCGGAGACCTTAGCATCATACTTCAAGAGAAGTGATATCAACACTTTTTTACAACCAAGGATTCATTGAGATATTCCCCTAATCCTATGATAGCATTAACAACTTCATCAACTCTAAGAAAATAGGTTCCAATATCTTCCTTTTCATCCATCTTCAAATTTTCAAATTCTGCTCTATGTCGTTGAAGCTTGACCTGCTTAACTTTTGGATCACCTTCATAGATACTCTCGAGTCTGTCCCATACCTCTTTAGCAGTGCTGTGACCCATCACTTTGCTAGCAATGGTTGGTGGCAATGCTCCTAGAATAACATGTCTGTATTTTGAATTACAACTCATAAGCTTCTTCTCATTTGGATCGGTTGGAGCATTATTTGGGATTACATAGCCATTTACAACTGAGTACCAATTGTCTACTCCCAAAGCTGTTAGGTAAGTTTTCACTCTATCACTCTAGTATGCATAATTTATTCCATCAAATCTTTGAATCCCATTTGAAATGTTCTCATGGTCATCCATCTTTGCTCAGGGTTTTCCTTCAAGTGGTTAAACTGTTATGAGGGCAACCTGCTTTGAAACCAATTGTTGATACTAAGAGGGGGGGTGAATTAGTATCAAGTACAATTTAAAAAAAAATTCAAATTATAATTCAAACAGATTATATATTCAATTATATCCAATGTGCAATGAACAATAGTAGAAGAGTTACACCAATACACCACAATACACCATGCAAAATACATGAGAAATAACCAATAGTTATTATTCAAGGTAAGTAATGAATTCCAAAGGTAGCTACAACTTCCAAATATAAAGGGAGGTATAAACCTCCAAAAGGAAATACAATCCTCCAATATCAAGAGAGGTTTGACCTCTCCATCCTTTCCCCTTACTTCCACCCAAGAATACATGAGAGATAATAAAACTTTACATTAAATCATCACCATCAACCAACAATCACATAGAACTTGATAATGCTTCCCGAGACTTCTTCAACTTCTGTAATTATTCACTTCTTAGAATACTTTGATCCCATAGATAACATAACTCAATGTATTCTCTGAAACTCCTCCAAGTTTCACTCTTTGAATCCTCCCAGAAAAGGAGTTATAGAGAAAATGGTAGACCTTATTCAATTCTGGTTTATTCAGGAGAGAAAACTTGTACAACATGCCCCACGCTCAATATTTAACATAAGATTCTGAAGTTCGTACGGAAACTACAACCCGTACTCTTTCCAATGTAATTTGTCTCACTTCATTTGGATTCTCTATGAATATGTTATGAATGTTTTACCTAGAACACTTGTTTATTACTAGCTTCAACACTAGTAAAAAATCCTATCTTCCACAGAGTGTATGTCCAAAATTATAGTGAATAAAGAGCTCAAAATTTTATCACAGGTACCTAGATATGTATTCTCAATAGCATAAAAATTTCACCATCTAAATCGTTCTAGAAAACAATTTATAGCGAAAATGGTAAGATGACCCGTAAATAACATACCTTAGAACACATCACTAAAAGACTTCATCCTCCCTTGAAATTCGGCCTTCTTTACTTTAAATTTCCTCTGAAGTTCGAATTATATCTCCTTGTTCATTAAAAAACTTGTGTGTGTTGAAAAATGAATGTTTAATGAGATGTATTTATACCCTTTATGTCACTTCCTTTTAACATTAGGGCCAACCTAACACTTTCTTATTATGTAATTCTTTTCTTTAATTATCTTTAGGGCCAACCTGCACTTCTTTCTTCAATTAACTTTTTTATCTTCAAAAATTCATTTCTCGTCAACCATGAGCATCCACGTGATGTGCCACCTACCACCAGAAACAACATGATGTATACTATCCATCCATGGGTGTTGTATCTGCATGTGAATTGTCCTTCATGTCAAAATACCTTCATCAATCATGGGGTCCAAAACCAATGACTAGGGTTGACATCAATGACAATAACCAATCTTCCAACAGTCTCCCCCTTTGTCATTGATGGAAACACTCATGCTCCCCCTGTCATCATGATCCCAATTTCTCTCCCCCTTTGACATCAATGGAAAAGGGTGGGGTTGTTCCCCTTGAGTTCAATGGCATAAGGTGACCTTCTTCTTTGGGGTTTCTCCCACTGAACATGCGGCACTCAATAATACTTCATCCTTATTTTTGGTCTTTGGGACTTTTTCTTCCTTGGAATCCTTTTTTGTGGCTTCTGTCTTCTCTCTCTTCTTCATGTCTAGGATGTATATGTTGTTCGGTCTTCTTGTTGTAGTTGTAACCAATCTTCCTGAGTTATTTTCTCTGATTTTACATTTTCAGGAGTAAAACGTAAGAGTGTATCCTTGATCACATATTTTGCTGACACTGAGGAGATTATGCTTCAGATCTTCAACCAATAGGACTTTTCCTGCTTTAACATTTTCAATTCCAATATTTACAGTTCCTTTTCCAAGTATTTTGGTAGATGAGTCATCTCCAAACGCAACATTTACACCCTTTTTCTTCAAGATCAAAAATTTTCTTTGATCTTCGGTCATATGACATGAGCACCCATTGTCTATGAACCATTCATCTTCTTCTTTGCATTCTTTAGCGACCAATGCTAGTCAACAATTTTCATTGTGTGGAATTTCTTTCCTTTTCCATGTTGTAGTTGTTATAGGGACATTTGGCATATGATTATCTTCCTTCATCTCTCTGCAGTCTTGTGCTTTGTGACCAAGATTATTGCACTTGTAACATACAATATTTTGATCCATTAATGGGTTAAATGGATTATAATTTCTGTTGACAGGTCTACAAACATTTCTATATCTATTATTTGCACCATTCATGTAGCTTGCATAGTTATTCCTTTCATTGATTCTACAATTGATTGCCTTGTGTCCAAAATTTCACAAGTATAACAATGTCCAAGATAGAAATTTTGATACCCGGGAGTAAGTGATCCTCTTTGTGGTGTGGTCCATCTGGGTTCACGATCTATTATTCTATAGTTTCCTTCATAATGATTGCTTTCATACCTGATGGGACATGATCTTCTTGATGTCTCATTCCTTCTGAATTCTAGTCTTCTATCTTGTTGTTCAACTTGTTCTGGAGTGTTGGTTTCATCATTTTCATCTTCCTTATCTTTTTTTTTTGTCTTCAAACTGTCATTGTATCCTATTCCTATCTTTTTGTTTGGAGATATTTGAATGCTAAGGATCTCATATAATTTTTCAGTGCTTTTTTGAACTTCTTCAACTTTTCTATTGTCAATTGTAGCTCCCCTTTTGTGTGATCCAATTCTTCTTTCAATTTCTCATAATCTTCTAATTGTTTCTTCAAGCTATCAATGGTCTTTTCAAGCTTGTAATTCTTTTCTTCACAACTACTCAATTCACATTTTAGTATTATGTTTGTGTTTCTAAGCTTGCTATTTTCAATTTCAACATGCTTCAACTTTTCAACATTCTCATCTTCTTGTTCACTCTCTGCATTGTCTTTGTATCCCCAAAAGGAATCAAGGTTGGTTTCTTCATCTTAATCTTCTTTAGAAATTATTTCTTCTTCTTTAGAACTCTTGTGATCATCATCCTAGGTTTCTTGGGTTATGAAGAGGACTTCTCCTTCATCATTATCTTCTTCATCACTCTCATATGAGGAGATGCCATCATCCTTGGAGTAGAAGCTCTTTTTATTATTGAGACTTCTCTTTTTATAGTAGCAGTTTTCAACAATATGTCATATTCTACCATAGTTAAATCATTTGAGAGGAGACTTACCTTTGTATCTTCCACTTCCCTTCTGGAACCTTCTTACAAAATTTTCTATTTCTTCATCAAGGTTGTTATCCTTGTCTTTTGTCTTCTTTATGGATTTAAAGGCTGCTTCATTGTTTGGTTGGTCACTTTCTGTACATGTTCTCATTTCATATGCTATAAGAGACCCATGTAATTCATCCATTGTAATTTTGGTCAAGTCCCTAGTTTCTTCAATGGCGGAGACCTTAGCATCGTACTTCAAGAGAAGTGATCTCAACACTTTTTTTACAACCATGGATTCATTGAGCTCTTCCCCTAATCCTCTGACAACATTAACAACTTCAAATCTAAGAAAATAGGTTCCAATATATTCCTTTTCATCCATTTTCAAATTTTCAAATTTTTCTCTATGTCGTTGAAGCTTGACCTGCTTAACTTTGGGATCACCTTCATAGATACTCTTGAGTCTATCTCATACCTCTTTAGCAGTGCCGTGTGTTAGAATATAGAAGATGGTGTGCTCGTTTTACCATTGACGATACCCTCGTCACCCAACCACAGGCCGAAGCCTCCCTCCGATCACCTTAACCTTGACCTGAGAATTCCTTCGGAAGCAAACCCTAGGCTAGATAGCCAAACAAAGAGTAACGCATCAATCCCCAAGGATATCGCATCACAAAAGACTGATCAGATGTTCCAAACCCTAGCCAAGAGATATCCAAGCCAATACTGAAATTAGCTGCTGTTGCAGTTGCACCTGCAACCCTCCTCCAAACCTGCGCACCAGACTGCAACTGCAGTGCGCACCAACTGGGAAACT
>ML778964.1:294852-323615 GCA_009831015.1 Picea engelmannii
TCATCAGTCACACATAAAACACACACAGAGACAGATTTTCACGAGGAAACCCATAAAGGGAGAAAACCTCTTCTTCTTCGAAATGATAAGCAGTCTTTTTCGGTTCTGTACATCATTTACAATTGAGCACCAACTCAATGTGAAGCTGCTACCTCTGTTTTACAAGCTGCAACTTGTTTGAGAGCTCCAACTCTTTGGTTTCTCTAGCACCCACTAGAAGGAAGCACCAACTCCCTGAATATTCCAGCACCAACTGGATGAAAGCACCAACTTCCTGAATGTTCCAACACCAACTGGATGGAAGCACCAACTTCCTGAAAGTTCCAGCACCAACTGGATGGAAGCACCAACTTCCAGTTACACATGCTCCAACCTGTATAACAGAGAACACTTGTTCTCCCTAGCACCACCCTGCCACCCTGGTTCCTCTGGCTGTGACCAGATGGAAGCTACAACTCCCTGTGTTCAAGCACCCACTTGAATCTCTGAGGAAAAAATTCCTCCCAAGCACCTCCCAACCTCCCTAAAATATTAAAGTAATGAATACATAGAGAACTTATGCAGATAAATCACTTCTTACCATTCTTTTTATTTTCTGTAATTCTTCTCTTTCTCTGTCCACCCAACAAGTCTCCTCTACATCACATTGTTCTGTAATTCTGCTCTTCTTTTGCTTGCTCTATCGTTCTGCTCTGCTTCTTCTCTATCTGTCATTCTGTTCTTATGTTAAATCTCCTTCTGCGCATGCTCTCCTATATTTTTCTTTACAGTTTCATTCTTTTTCACATGCTCGACGACCAACCTAACACAGTCTGTTTCCACTTCTTTTATACAATTGAGCAGATGATTCAACTTCCCCTTCCAATAGGTAATACAAGGACATCTGTCTTGGCAACTGAAACGCTAACCGATTTGTCATGATCAGTCCGTTTCTCTTAACGGATTCATAACTGAAGCGTTAATGTATGAGAAAGAACAACAGCCCTCCGATCAATACTTGATTCAACGGTTCAGATCCAATCGGGATTTCTCTCATCGCGATTTCGACATTTTCAGTGATGAGATGCACATGTACTCGGAACCCCCAATTCTCCGATCCTTGATGTGCTCCTTTCCCGAGCTTTAGCCCCTTTTGGCTACACAATGGTCCATGTGACCAGCTATCACGTGACCGCCACCATACCTCTCATCGGGGTTTCGGGGTTTTCGATGACAATGCGCATACGCCCCTTGGACCCACGATATGCCATTCCCCGAATTCCTCTGTACTCCTTACACCTATCCTCCATTGACTCCTGGGTGGCCCACAGGCTATATGCCATATCGGGAAATCGCGTATTGCGATTTCGTGATGTCTGATGTTCAATGTTCTTGTCAATACCAAAACCCGATCCTCGAAATTCCGTATAGAGTTGTGATCAACGGTCCTGGTGCGATCTTGACTCAATGGTTGTGATTGAATCGCAATATCGCATTTCGTGATTTCAGAGTTTCTATTGCAGTGTGTTCTTGACATATCAAAGTCCCGATCCCGATTCTCCGATGAAGGAAATCAACGCTCCAGATCTCATGCTTGCTTTAACGGCTGCGATCAAATCGCGAAATCACATATCGCGATTTCGGAGTTTTCGATGTCAAGTGAATTGGACATTATAAAATCCCGATCCCCGATTCTCCGATGAAGAAAATTAACGGTCCATATCTCATGCTTGCTTTAACGGCTGCGATCAAATCGTGAAATCGCATATCGCGATTTTGGGGTTTTCGTTGTCGAGTGAATTGGACATTTCAGGGTCCCGATCCCCGATTCTACGATGAAGAAAATCAACGGTCCATATCTCATGCTTTCTTTAACGGTTGAGATCAAATCGCGAAATCGCATATCGTGATTTCGGAGTTTTCAATGTCAAGTGAATTGGACATTATAAAATCCCGATCCCCGATTCTCCGATGAAGAAAATCAACGGTCCATATCTCATGCTTGCTTTAACGGCTGAGATCAAATTGCGAAATCGCATATCGCAATTTCAGAGTTTTCGATGTCAAGTGAATTGGACATTATAAAATCCTGATGCCTCACCAGAATGCTGACGCGTGTCCTACCCAGATCAATGGCTAGGATTCTCTTTCCAATATCTCGATGACTTGTCCGAGATTTCTCCTCTGCACAGTAGGAATTAACCCCTACGCGTCTCTTACAGATTCGACGACTGTCAGGTTTTCTTCTCAGATCCTATGGCTCAGATCTATTCTCCTGCATGCCTACTTCTGCGCTTAACCTCTACGCAGCTTCTGCAGATCTGACGGCTGTCAGCCTTTCAGGAAATTTGAATGGGATCCAACGGTCACCATCTTCCTTCTCCTCTGCAAACTCTATCTCGATCTTTGCTGCGTGCGTTTTCCTCAATGCCGTTCCTCCTGAGCTTTTACGTTCGAATCTCTTATCCTGCCATCTCCACTGTTGTCATCAATGACAAGCATTCGTTGTCTGTTCACTGAATTTGCCAACACTTCTTGGGATGGATGTTCCACCCAACCATAGACTGATTGTTCCAAATATCAACAACCAGTCATCCCCAAGCCAAGGCTAGCAATACACAAATGAGGGTGGTCTCTCACAGTTCACTCACAACCCATAAACTCTCAACCCAACTGATATTTTCCTACAACTATCCCTATTTTTCCACAGACTCTCTTCTTATTGACATGTCCAACCTAAGGAATGCACCATTCTTTTATCAAGGTTAACCCAAGGGATGTGCCATCCATTTATCAAGGCCAACCTATGGAATGATCCATTCGTTTATCAAGGTCTCTCTGGAACATGCAACTAGGAATCTCTCAACTATGAACTCAAGGGAAAATGCTGCTAGGAAAACTATCAACAAACCAACAACAAACACTTGCTATTTCAATGCAACTTGCATAGAGTTCACTCTTCCATTTTGACAACTGGGCTCTTTAGTTCTCCAACTCCAATTCTCTCTTGTCACGCTCCAATTTCACTCCATAATTTTACCTCCTATGGCCACATCCACTTCTGCTCTGTTTTATTTCTCTCTGCTTGGTTCTCATGCACAAACTTCTCGAACTATTGTTACTTCCCTCTCAACCCATACACAACTCCTCTCTTTTACTTGCCTTTCTTGATTCACACTTTTCCCCAAGCTGATTGTACTCTACGCCCATGTGCCCAATAACTTCGGGATGTGACCACTCACACCCACCCTCTTACATGTATTCAATGATTGGATTTGGAAACACTCAATCATAAATGAGAAGGTTCATATACAATAACAAATTTAGGTAAATGGGTTAAATCCATACACATGGATAATGCCCCCCTTGTACCCCTCTTGGCCATTATCCTAGACACTCCCCTCTCTTGTGGATTAATTCAACCCCCATCTCTTGTCCATGTACCCTTAGCAAATTGCATCACATTTTATAATTAAAACATTGAAATACAATTGACATGTTACATCGCTTGGCTGTAGCCACATATTATATCTACATAAGAATTAATCAAACTGGGTATTATATGGAGATGTTACACCAAAAATCAGCCAGAATGGGCAGCAATATTAATTCCTCATTTCTGGCACTCATCCCCAAGGATTCCAATCCATTGTCCTTTTCCAGATTTAGACCTATCTCTCTTTATAATTTCTCCTATAAACTCATTTAAAAAATTATTGCCATTATACTTAAGCCCCATCTGCACAAATTGATCTCCCCCAATCAAGGAGGATTTGTAGAAAAATGACAGATGATAGATAACATTATTATAGTCCAAGAAGATATTCATTCCAACAAGGAACAAGGTGATAAGGGGATAGCCATCAAGTTGGATATGGCCAATTCCTTTGACAGGGTTAGGCATAACTTTCTCTTCGCAGTTCTGACCAGATTTGGGTTTAATGATGATTTTATGGCATGGATTTCCTTTTGTACATGTAGGCCTTAGATATCCCCTATGATAAATGTCCATCCATCAGAATTATTCAATCTCTTCAGAGGAATGAGGCAAGGATTTCCATTATCCCCAATTCTTTATATCTTGATGGTTGAAACCTTGAGAAGACTTTTGAGTCAGGCCAGATAGGAGAAGCACATTCATGGAATCAAAATCACTAAGAGAGAAAAAATAATTAATCACTAAAAGTTTGTAGATGACACCATTCTATTGGGAGGGGCCTCCATCATCATAGCTAAGAGATTTAAGGAGACTTTGGATACCTTTATGAAAGCATCAGGGGGGAAGATAAACAATCATAAAAGTTGTATTTATGTGTGGAATGTCAATTCCAGGGTGGCCTCTAGCATAGAACAAATCTTCCAATTCTCCCTGGAAGAAAATTTGACCTCTTTTAAATATCTTAGCATCCCCATTTATCTCTGACAACTTCCTTCCTTAGATTGGATCCATATTGTTGAAAAAATTAAATCTAAATTCACCCTTTGGGGTTCTCTCTAGCTCAATCCTGTGGGCATGGTGGTTATCATTATATCTGTCCTCTCAACTCTTCTGATCTTCCATTTCTCCTCCTTGCTTTTCCCTGCTTTCATAAAGTCTGCCATTGCTTAAGAGTTGAAAAATTTTCTCTGGAAGGGGGGGGGGAATCCAACACTAAGAATTTGCACCTAGTGAATTGGACCATGGTTCGTGCCCCAAAATCAAATGGGGGGCTGGGTATACTATATCCTTCCCTTTCTAATTTGGTCCTTAGAGCCAAAATTCTATGGAGACTGGTAACCGATAATCAAGAATTGTGGAAGAGGGTGATTTTAAATAAATATTTAACTCAGGATAGGATTAGATGCCTTGATTCTCCTCCTTCAAGGATTTTATGCTCCCCCATTTGGAAACTCCTCAGAGCTTCACCGCCTCCTTTTCAAAGAAAGGAAACTTTGATTCCAAGGAATGGTAAGAAAATATGTGTTTGGACATATAACATAATGGGGCATCCTCCACTTCTTCAGACTAATTCGTTGCAACCTCTCTATCAGTGGTGTACTGTGAATAAAAGACTCTCTCTATTTGATATCTCTCAATGGAATCAATCATGGATTTGGGCTGGTTGGCATATTCCAGATCTTCCTGATCATCTCATAGGAGATTTCTAGACCCCTTTTTCTTTTCTTAAAGGTTGTGTAACTTCTCATATTGCAACCATAGACATTAGAGGTTGGGGAGATGGTGCCTACTCTGTTAAAGATGGATACATGACCTTATTGGATTAGTACACTGTCCCACCGAGATCGAGTATGTGGAATAAAATTTGGAATAATGACAACCTCCCAAAGATCAACATGTTTTGTTGGACCATGGCCATGGGAAAATCCTGATTGGAGATTAGTTATAGAAAAGAGGTTATAGAGGACCCCACTGGTGTATTTTTTGAAAGCAAGAGGTAGAATCTAGTAGTCATATTTTCCTTGATTGTTCATTTGCTAGAGTTGTTTGGTAATTTGTCTTGGGAATCCTCATACCCTGAACTATTCTTCCAGTCTCAATTTCCAATCTCTTCAACTGATGACAGTCCTCCTATCGCTGATCGTTGGTGCTCAAGCAACCCTTTAAATCTACTTTTCTTTATTTTCCAAAATTTACCACATGGAAAATATGGATAGCTAGGAACTACTCCATTTTTTTGGATGACTTTACTCCCCTTAAGGTGGTTACAACAAAATGCTTGGGTATTTTGGCTGAATTTACAAGCTTGCAATTGAGACAATGTTTAGGAAAACATAATCTCCTTCCAACATAAGATGTTTGGTGGAAAATACTCTTCTCCTCTATGCAAAGGATACATTCCAGCCAAATCCATCTTTCCTCCTTTACTTTTTCCATATTTTCCTAGTAGCTTCATACCTCTCCCGAGGACTTTGCAAATTGGAAATGAAAAACAATCATAATATGTTATTTGTTTTGATGGTGCCTCAAAAGGAAACCCAGGGGAGGCAGGTGCAGGTGGGGTTCTTCTTTTCCTAGGAGGTCATACCATACTTATTTTTTCTTGGAGCCTGGCTACATAACCAATAACCAAGAGAAAACATATTCCATGTATGAAGGCATGTTGTTAGCAAGAAGAGATGGGATTCCCTCCCTCACTATTCTTGGAGACTCTAAGTTCATTCTTAATTTTACTTGTAAAGATACCCTCTTGTCAGATATGAAACTCATGAACATCCTAATCAAAATCCAACAAGAATGCAAACAATTCCATTCAACCTCTTTATTTCACATCCTTAGGCTTAATAATTCTCTGGCCAATCAACAAGCCAATTTTTCTCTAAGGGACCCAAAAGGAACTCTTTGAATTGACGAGAAGTCCTCCCTTATCCTTATCCCATGATTTAATCCAGTCCTCCAAATGTTCTATATTTTTATCTGCATTTTAGGTATATTTTATAGACACTACACTCAGAATGTATTTGGAGATATATTTATGTATATCCTTGACATTTATAGGGCTCTGAAGGCTTTAGCAGAAATCATATTGCCGGTTTTTGAAGGTTTGAAATATCATATATACAATTGTTTTTCCTCCTTTACTGCAGCTTGTCTGCAATTTTTTTAATAGAATTTTCCTACGTTCCTTAAAAAAAAATGCTTAAACAACCTATGGTGGAAAATACAAGTATAAAAGATGCCCCCTAATATGATAGTTGACATACATTATAAAAATTCATGGTAACGAGTGGCATAAGGAAGGAGCTTGGAGGTCAAGGAACCAATGAGTACCTGTAATAATACATCAAGGATGAGAGCATATATAGACCATCCCCTATGTAGACATACTTAGACTCTGAATGAACATGACTTCCAAAAAATACACTACAGATCCATGATATGAATTGTTAGACCATGGCCACGAAAGAATACACGATGGATCCATGTCAACAATAAGACCTTAGCTACAAGATAATACAATGTGGATCTACGTCATGAACACAATAATAGCCACCAACAAATACAATGTGGATCTATGTCATGAACACAATCATAGCCACCAACAAATACAATGTGGATCTATGACACAACATATAGACACTAGGAAGACAATGAGAACTAAAGGAAATGCCCCTAAAGTCTTCAAAGTACTCATATACAAGTGATATACTACATCACAACTTGGGAGGGGATGCTATGAAATACATATATGGCCCCAACCCAAGGTATTCATCCCAAACCCAAATGATATGAGTCGACAACATGTGAATAGATGAGATGATGTCGAGTATGGTAAAGACCGTCTGATTACTGATCATTGATGTATACCGTTAACATATGCGAGGGGATCAACCAATGATGAAGATGGACCCAAATGTACCTAGTACAATCTAGCGAGTATGAATAGAAGATATTATGTTGAACACTCGTAGAATCAATTGATTAGGAGTCAATGATGTAAACCCACTGTCGATCATGAGGAGGCCTGTTGTTGAGGACTGCAAGCTCCAAGGTACTAGATAGTTTCTAGATCCCTTTCCTAGATAATGTACTAAATTTGATAGGAAGAGATCCATTGAAGGAGGGCCTTGATGTATCCCCCATCAATCGACATGAAACATACATTGAGATATGATGTGAAGAGAAAGTATCACTAAGTACAACTGACACAAAGATGGTCGACTAAAAACGTCAACAAAACAACATACGACTGACTTAGGATGACACTTCCCTTGAACATATAGGATGACACAGTGGTGACTTGGAAGCAAGACACAAGAGTTGGATGAATATAGTGTAACAAAGCAGGAGGCATCAAAGCACTCTCCCTGATGACTAGAAGAGTAACTAATCAAAGGAGCATCTCTGACTCATATTATTGGGAAGGATCCCAGGAAGGCTAAAACCAAAATATATGATGAGGACTCAAACATGTGCCATGTTCAAGGGTGACTCGACTGACGTTGCCATTTTGATAATAGACCAATGGTGAAAAACCCCCATTTTTTTTTTCGTGTTTTTTTCCTCCATGGTTTAATGAGTGTGAAAGAGGAATAAAAGTATGCTTAGTGTGTGTTTTTCATTCAATTTTAACAAGCCCCCCAAAAAGATAAAAGTGTACTCGATAATGTCTTTTTAATGTCCTTTTACGAGTATGAAAAAGAGATAAATGCAATTGTTTTGAACTTGCACATAATAGATCTAGATAGAAAATGACATACACAATTTGTAGAGAAAATATGAGAAAAGAGAAGCAAGAGAGAAATAATGGAAGAATTCTCATTAACCAAATGAATGATTGATAATTTACACATGATATACTCTGTATAAATCAACTAATGCTCACTGGAGGAGAAGCCAATGCACCATAGTGGTGGTATAAAGTGATTTGGATACACACCAATAGTTACAGGAATAAACTTCCACCTAGTCTACTCTCTCAGGCAGTTACGGGAGTGAACTACCACCTAGTCTAGTCTCTTAGGCAGTTACGAGAGTGAACTGCCACCTAGTTTGAGTTAACTAGTCTCTCAGTATTCTGTTAACTGACTGAAACATGGTGAAGTGAGGAGGATATCAAGGAATCATGAGTAATGTGCTAGTTTGGTGATGATCCCAAGGACAATGCACATTAGATGGTGATGATCTCAATGTTGCATGGTGATAATCCCAATGTGGCATCTAGACTCCACTCAACTAATCAAACTAAAGTGTGAACTGAAGAGAATATTCTCCTTAAACTATAGGAGACTGAATAATGACTAATAAACATAGGGAAAACCTTAGGAAAAATAAATCCTAGGTGTGTGTGAAGTATCTCCAACACCCCCCTGAACATCACTATGGTGAAAATAAAGAATGGGTCTCAACAACGAGGCCATGTTAGGTACCCAAATACAAAAGATACACTGAAATAAATGAGGAAAGAGGGAAAACATCATGGGAACCCCCCTCCCTCAAATTAAAATGCATGTAATAAGAAGAACTGACAATTTCTAGGAAATTGTGTCCTTCACTCCAAGATGACTACACAAAGAATGGAACTTCTGCTCCGTGAAGGTCTTGGTTAAAATGTCTGCAGTCTGTTCCATTGAAGGAAAAAAATGCAGGTTGATGATCCCCTTATGTACTAAGTATCAAATGCAGTGCATGTGGATCTCGATGTGCTGTGTTCATTGCCTATGAACTGGATCTCTACAGAACTTCAGAGTGCTCTAGTTGTCACACCAGATGACAATCGACCGATGAAACTGAATGCCTAACTTAGTGAGAAAATTTTGTAGCCACATAGCTTGAATGGTTATGTTAACTACCCCTATGTACTCTACCTCGACTGAAGATAGAGAAATATCATTCTTCTTCTTTCTCAACCAACAGATAGGCACGAAACCAATACTAAGTGAGTAACCGGATGTAGACTTGCGATCAATGTTATCGCCAACCCAGTCAGAATCAAAAAACCTAATGAGGTATAATGTAGATTCTGCTACATAGTGAATCCAAAAGGTGATGGTTCCCTATATGTATCGAAGAATATGCTTTGCAACCTTCCAATGTAGTTCATGCAATTCCTGCATGAACCTAGAGACTGCTCCAACTGCATAGGAGAGGTCTAGTCTGGAGTGTGTGAGATACAAAAATATCCCCACTAGCTCTCTGTACAATGTGTTTTCCACCAGTGGAGTGTCCTCTCCATCCTCAAGTCTGACTCCTGATAGGAAAGGAGTCGGGGCAGAATTGCAGTCTGTCAAGTGAAATCTCTCAAGGAGATATTGTGCATACTTGGCCTGAGACAGTTTGATGCTTTTTGCATCCTAACTGATCTCGAGTCCAAAGAATATATGTAGTGGATCCATGTCCATCATCAAGAACCTATCATGCAAAATCCTCTTGACCGCATCAATCATTAAAGTCGAGCAACCAGTTATCATCAAATCATCAACATACAAAACTAGGAGTAGAAGTGAATTAACTGTCCAGAGCATGTAAACATTCAGGTCTGACTTACAACGTACAAAGTTTTGTGACAACATGTAGGAGTCGATATTGGCATACCATTCCCTTGGAGCCTGCTTGAGGCCATAAAGAGACTTCTTCAGTCGACATACCAAAAATGAATCCTGCATAAATCCCTAGGGATGATCCATATATATCTCCTCAAAGAGATCACTGTGAAGAAATGCATTCTTCACATACATCTTATGCAATTCCCATCCCTTGGCTATCGCAATGGAAAGTGCCAAATGTATGGAATCCATCTTCCGTAACAGAGTGAAGGTATCATCATAGTCAATGCCATGCACCTACTGAAATTCTTTGGCAACTAGCTTGGCTTTGTATCTGCTAACATGTCCATCCATTGTGCTCTTGGTCCTGTAGACCCATATGCACCTGACAAGTTTCCTTCCTGAAGGAAGGGGAACCAGATCCCAAGTCTGGTTCTTGAGGAGGGAGTTGAACTCCTCCTACATGGCGGATTCCCAAAATGGATTTCCATTAGCCTCACCATAGGACTATGGATATAAAGACTGAACCAAGAAAAGATGCGTAGGTGGCATCAATTCAGTGGCAGTGAGTGCAAGAGTAGGCTCCTCAAAATTAGATCGAGTCCTCCTAGTATTAGCTATATCCCCAACAAGATCTCACGCATCCTAGAGAGTAGTCTTGGCCCACTTGGGCCTCTGCTCTAGCTCTGCATCTGCATGCACTGACTTTGCATCTGACTGTATTGACTCTATATCTAGATCATTTGAATCCTCTGAATCATAACTCTCATATGAATAAAAGTCAGTATGTGCATGCTTCATCTATGATAGGTGGAAGAAAAAAAGTGCCTGCATGCGGCTGTTGAGGTACATGCAAGACACTTTCCTCGAATTGGACACTATGCGTAATGATGAGCCAGTCCGAGGAAATATCAATGAGTCTGTATCCCTTCACACCATTGGGGTATCCAACAAAGATACACTCTGTGTTTTGTGGATCAAGTTCCTTCCTCTTCTCAGAGGGAATCTTGGCCCATGCACGTGAAATGAAAATACAGAAGTGGGTCACTTCCAGTTTGAGGCCGCTCCAAGCCTCGTAGGGGGTCTTATCCTTGACATATCTATGGGGATATATGTTTTGTATGTAGGTTGAACAATTAAGTGCTTCAGCCCATAATCTCCATGGAAGTGACTATGCATGTATCATGCAATATGCCATCTCTTTTAGAGATCTATTTTTCTGCTCAACAACTATGTTTTCCTGCGGAGTATAGGGAATCATGTGCTACAACTGAATCCCGACCTCATGAAAATGATTTTGTATCTCATGGTTGACATAATATCCCCCGTTATATGTTCGGAGGACTTTGATTTTCTTTCCTGACTATGTATCAACACGGGCTTTGAAATCATTGAGGTGTTGAAAGGCCTCTGATTTTTTCCCGAGAAAGAAAATCAATGTGAAGCATGAGAAATCATCAACAAAAATGAGCATGTACCTTTATTTAATGATTGAGGGATGCGGAAAAGGGCCCATGAAGTCACTATGTATCATATCTAAAGGAAATGAATGTTGATTAAGGTTGGTTGTCATTGATGTCAACCCTTGAAGAAAGCCTGGTGGCACAAAGGTTTGGGTAATGGACCCAAGTTTGTTTGATGTAAAGATGAATCATTATTGTATTTTCATGGTTGATAATAAGTAGAAATGTATGAACTCCAAAGTGCCCCCCTTATGGTGAAATCTCTCACGGGAAGACGGTTTGCAGATTGAGTTATCCTTGAAGTATGGTTAGAGAACCCATGCTTATTTGTGGAATAATGAGATGAAGGTTAGTGATTTTTTCAGTGAAACTATCCTATATGGATAGTGATTGTCATTCCATTTCTGGTGGTATGTGGAACGTCACATAACTCCTCATGGTTTGAGAGTTATGGCCTTACGAAGTTGGAGGACCCTCATATGTCATCTAGAAGCCCCAAAAGGTCAAAGTAGTCAAACTGGTTTAAGATATTTTAGAAGGTAAATAATAAAGTGAGGTGATGAGTGTACTAAAATTCAAAGTGAATACAAATGAATTATTTAAATAATAAATTTAATGGATAAATTAGAAGCGGGTTAACCCTAAAATAAGGAAAGTGGGCAAAGTGACCTAGAAGATGTTTTTAAGGAAGCTACTTGGAGAGTATAAATAAGAGGCAAGGCTCTCTCATTTCAAATCAAACTTGAGCATATTGAATTTATATAGGTGTATGAGGTAAACAAAGGATATCTAATCCTAATTTCTGAGGGAACGTGAAGAAAAGAGGGCCGGAATTCAAGGAAGGATAAATTCTTTTGATGATGCTTTCTAAGGTATGTTATTTACATGTCATCTCACCATTTTCACAATAACATTTTTCCTAGAATGATTCAGACCATGAAATTTCTATACAATTGAGGAAACATATCCAAGTATCTATGGTAAAAAATTCATCTTGTGAGTCCTTGTATTTTTGGAATTACACTTCGTGGAAAATATGGTTTGTGGCTAGTCCTGAAACTAGTCTAAAACAAGTGTTTCCGGAAAAAAACGTCATAAATTCTTCATAACAGATCCACATTCAGTAAGACCAAATGTGTTCATTAGAATACAATCTTTAGTATTTTGTGTAATAGTTTTATATTGATTCAATAAATATTTTGTGAGGGGAACTCTCTACAAGATAACTCTCTAGAATAAGCCATAATTCAACAAGGTATGCCATTTTTTCTATAACTCCTTTTATGAGAGGTTACAAGTAGGGACACCTGGAGGAATTTCATTAAAAACTCTGAAGAACATTGTGTATAAGTTTCATATCTTTATTCATTACATGTACAAAGTTATGATTATTTCAAGTTAGGGTTGTTGACTAATCCAAAACTAGTCATGTGAGACTAAATAAAAGTTTGATGAAAATGCTAGTCTCTTGTTTTTAAAGTTAAGGAAGGTTTGCAGGTATGTGATCATATGCACCAGGTCTATTACAGAGTTAAAAATCATATTTGGATGATGAAATTGATGAGGGATTTTGGTTAAGGTACATGTTGAGTACATGGTTGAGACAAGTAGTTGATGAGTTGGCACATACATGAGGTGTATAATTGATGATGTTGGTACATATTGATGAGTCATAGTTGATGAGTAGTTGACACATGATTGGTACATACTTGGTACATGGTTGGTTGCACTTGTTTATGGTACAGGTTGATTACAGGTTGTTTGGTACAGGTTGGTGCATGGTTGATGCACTTATTTATGGTACATGTTAATTACAGGTTGATGCATGGTTGATGCATGGTTCATGTTTATTGGTACAAGTTTACAACGGTATATATCACAGTGATAGTGTGACAGTGGTTCCATCATTCTACTTCTACTTTAGGGTGGTTGGACGGGGCAAGGATAGGTGGTTGTAGCCACCTTCCAGTTGTAGCCGAAGAACATAGGGGGTTATAGCCTCCTTCTGGTTGTAGCTAGAGAATTGGGGAGTTGGAGCTTCCCTCAGGTTGTAGCCTGAGAAACTAGGGGGTTGGAGCCTCCTTCCAGTTGCAACTGGAAAACAAAGGAAGTTGGTGCTTCCAATGAATGTAATTCTTCAATACATATAAGAAAAATCATTCGGTGGTTTTCTCCCGCTTTGGGTTTCCATGTAAAACACTGGTGTATTGTGTATGTGTATGATTGTTCATTTGTTCATTGCTCATTATTGGATGATAATTCTACATTGATATAACACTTGGATTATTTGGTTTAAACAGGATTACAATTGCTCTATTACTGATTCACCTCCCCTCTCAATAATCCAACAATTGGTATCAAAGCAGGTTCCTTCAGAAATCAGTTTAACAACTGAAAGGTAGATCATGGAGAGAAAGAACTTGTATAAAAATGGAATACCACAGTTTGATGGACAAAAGTATGCTTTTTGGAGCGTGAGGATGAAGACATATATACAGGCACAGGGATTTGAAATTTGGCAATCAATTGTAGATGGATACACAACACCAACAGTTCCACCAACAAATGACAAAGCAATGAAACTCGGTCAAAATAATTCCAAAGCCACAAATTCACTTCTGAATGGTCTCAGTGAAACAATATTCACCAAAGTTGCACATTGTAAATCCACTAAAGAGATTTGAAACAAGCTTCGAAATATTTATGAAGGAGATTCAAAAGTCAAAGAAACAAATCTTCAAACTTACAGAGATCAGCTCAAACAACTAAAGATGAAGGAATATGAGAATATTGCAGCCTACTTCTTACGAGTCGATGAAACAATGAATGCAATCACAGGATTGGAAGAAGAAATTGAAGAATCTGTAATTGTTCAAAAGGTACTAAGATCTCTTCCTATGATATTTGACCCTAAGATATCAACCACTGAAAGGTAGATCATGGAGAGAAAGAACTTGTATAAAAATGGAATACCACAGTTTGATGGACAAAAGTAGGTTTTTTGGAGAATAATGATGAAGACATATATACAGGCACAGGGATTTGAAATTTGGAAATCAATTGTAGATGGATACACAGCACCAACAGTTCCACCAACAAATGACAAATCAATGAAACCCAGTCAGAATAATTCCAAAGCCACAAATGCACTTCTGAATGGTCTTAGTGAAACGATATTCACCAAAGTTTCACATTGTAAATCTGCTAAAGAGATTTGGGACAAGCTTAGAAATATTTATGAAGGAGATTCAAAAGTCAAAGAAGAAAAACTTCAAACTTACAGAGGTCAGTTCAAACAACTAAAGATGAAGGAAGATGAGAATATTGCAGCGTACTTCATACGAGTTGATGAAATAGTGAATGGAATCATAGGATTGGGAGAATAAATCAAATAATCTGTAATTGTTCAAAAGGTACTAATATCTCTTCCTATGAGATTTGACCCTAAAATATCAACACTAGAAGAAATATCAGATCTAAACTCAATAAACATGGATGAACTGCATGGAATATTCAGAACATATGAAATGAGAAATGAACAAGAAAATCCATATGTAAAAGAAAAAACTTTCAAAGAATCCAAAATATCAAATCAAAAGGAAAAGCAACAAGAAGAACATAGCAACAACAATGACATCTCGAAAGATGATGAAGAAGTGGCCAACTTCGTCAAAAGATTGAACAAGGGAACTGATGGTAGGTATAGAGGTAAGCTTCCTTTAATTTGTTTTAATTGTGATGGTATTGGTCATTTTGATAACAAATGTCCTCATAAGAAAAAGAGAAATGATGAAGGTTACTAAAAAAGAAAACGAACATATCAAGTCAAAAGAACTACAAAGAAAGTTTTCAAGAAAATATTATGCACCAAAGAAGACAACTCATCATCAGATGAAGATGAAGTCAGTGACAGTGAAACAGGAAGATTTATATTCATGGCAGTAGAAGACTCTAATAAAGAAGACTCCGAAGAAGAATATGAAGAAATCGAAGAAGAATATGAAGAAGTCGAAGAAGAAATTGAAGAAATAGAAGTTGACTATCGAGAAGAATTGATGTGTGCCATAGAAGTTATCAGAAGAGAAAAGAAGAAAAACAATAAACTACAAGCAAAACTAGACAAGAAAGAAGACACTCAAGAGCTAGAAAAAATGATCACAAATTTGAAGGTTCAAATAGAAGAATATAAAAGAATTGAAGAAGCACTCAAGGAACAACTAGAAGAAAAGGACAAGATCATTGGAAATTTGGAAGCAAAGATTGTCACATTAAGAAATGATATTTAAAAGAAAAATATGCAGAATAGCTCAAAAATTTTGGATGACATTATAAACAGTAAAAACTATCATCTTGATAAGTCCGGAATTGGATACAATCAGACATAAAAGAGATCAAACTCCAAAACAACAGAGAAAGAAACATATCCAAAAATCTATGCAAAAATAATCAAAGGGGATATGAAGATATACAAGGAAGATTACAAGGACACTTCTCCACCGAGAAGATTCAGATTTTAGAATCAACAACAGACAGATAGGCCTCAAGAAGAAGAAGGATTCATAAGAGCACCTCATTTCAGAAGATCTTCAACTCCTAGGTATCAAACTATATTTTTTGGTTTATGTTATGCATGTAATAATTTTGGACATAAAGCTGTGAATTGCAGAGCTAACAATAGGAACATAAACAACTTTGAAAGTCATACACAAAAGGGTTATCCAGGAAGGCCTAGTGAAACAGAGAGAATAAGTTACAATAGGCTTCAATATCTGAGCACTGAAGTGGAATGTTACAAATGTAACAACTTTGGAAACATAGCTAAAGATTGCAGAATGACAGTCCCTCCTAGAGAACTACAACAGAATAACAACAATCACAGACATAAACCTCAGAAAAGGACATGGATAAGAAATCAAAATTAGTATAGCAATGAAGAATGCACACTCTCTCTACAAGATAAGCATAAGAAACATGGTTGGTATGTTGAAAATGGATGTTCAAAACACATGATAGGTGATAGAGACATGTTTCTTACATTAAGAAAGGAAAGAGATGGATTAGTCTCCTTCGGAAATTATGATTAAGCTAAAATCATTGGAAAAGGCACAGTCAGAATTGGGAACAAGAATACAAAGGAAAAAAATGTTCTACCGGTAGAAGATATGAAACATAATCTTCTAAGTGTGATTCAAATGTGTGACCAAGGTCATAAAGTTACTTTTGATTCACAAAAGTGGGAGATAAGAAAAGAAGGTTCAAGAAAATTGATTGCTACAACTGCAAGAACTTCAAGAAACATATGTGTTAAGTGAAATTGGAAATGAAAAGTGTTGTCTAAGAAAGAAAGATGAAAGTTAGCTATGGCATAGAATAATGGGTCACATACATTTTGATAACCTTGTCAAAGTCAGTAAAAGAGAAGCAGTCAGAGAAATGCCCCAAATCACGAAACCACCAACACTTTATGCACGCATTGCCAACAAGGAAAGAAAACAAAGACCATGTTCAAATCAAAGGAATATTCAATGACAAGACCACTGTAAATTGTGCACATTGATCTATTTGTTCCAACTACAACAAAGGGTTTAAAAGGTGATAAATACTTTATGTTATTAGTTGATGATTATACAAGAATGACTGCAGTTTTCTTTCTCAAGAATAAGTCAGAAGCTTTTGAAAAATTTAAGATCTACAAGGAAATGGTTGAAAATGAAATGGATTCAAAAATCAAATGCTTGCGATATGATAATGGAGGAGAGTTCACTTCAAAGGAATTTATGGACTACTGCAACAACCATGTAATAAAAAGGAAATTCTTCATTGCTAGGACACCTCAACAGAATGGAGTTGTTGAAAGAAAGAACATGACAATTCATGAAATGGCTCGAACAATGCTAATGGATTCCAAATTGACAGATATATTTTGGACACAGGAAGTGCATACAATAGTTTACATTCAAAACAGAGTAATTCTCAGAAACAACACTGACAAAATGCCCTACGAGCTATGGAAAGGAAGACCAACAAATGTGAAGCACTTCGGATTTTTTGGAAGCAAATGCTACATCAAAAGAGAAGATGCCAGAATGGGAAAGTTTGAATATCGTGTGGACAAAGGAGTACTTGTTGGTTGCTCAAGTATAAGGAAATCATACAAGTGTTACAATCTGAGATTGAACAAAGTTGTGGAAAGCATCAACGTAACAATTAATAAAACAAGCAGACTAGAATCAAAGGAAGAAGAAAATGAATCAATGGAACAACCTTTCGAAAAGGAAGCAGAAGTTGAAAAAGAAGTAGAAGAGGAAGATGAAGAGAATTCGACAGAATCAGCAAAGAAAGTTCAACAAGTGTCTCTAAAGACACCTAGCAGACGAGTACAGAAGAATAATCCTTTAGATTAGATTTCTGAAAACAAAGATGCATGAGTTGAGACTAGAAGAAGAATTCGTTCACTAGAACAAACACACCTAGCACTCTTATCTACAATTGAACCAAACTAGTTTGAAGAAGCCAACAAGGATGAATTTTGGAATAAGGTCATGGATGAAGAATTGGATCAAATAGAGAAAAATGACACTTAGGAATTGTTTCCAAGACCAAATAATAAGAATGTGATTGACACAAAATGGGTTTTCAGGAATAAATTGAATGAAGATGGACATGTTACAAGGAACAAAGCTAGATTGATATGTAAAGGATATGCACAGATTGAAGGAATCGACTTTGAAGAGACATTTTCCCTAGTTTCCAGAATGGAAGAAATCCATTTGCTTTTAGCTTATGTATGCTCTAAAAATATTAAAGTGTATCAGATGGACCTAAAATCAGATTTTCTGAATGGGGAACTTGAAGAAGAAGTCTACATTGAACAACCAGAAGGATTTCAGTTGTCAAAGAATGAAAACTATGTGTGCAAATTAAACAAGGCCTTGTATGGTCTAAAAAAGGCTCCTAGAGCATGGTACTTTAGACTGGATAAATATCAACAATAGGCAGGGTTCATAAAAGGAACCGCAGATAGTAACCTCTACATGAAGGTAAGTTAAGGTAATATTTTATTAATTGAAGTTTATGTTGATGATATTCTTTTTATAGTGATGATGACAGGTTAAGCCATAAATTTTCAAAGGATATGCAGAATGAATTTGAAATGTCATTACTTGGAGAACTATCCTTCTTTCCGGGACTTCAGATACATCAAATCAACCAAGGAATTTTTATTTCTCAAACCAAGTATATCAGTGAAATGTTAAAGAGGTTCGGAATGGAAGACTGCAAACTAGTTATCACTCCCATGCAAACCAGTTGCAAGTTAAGCAAAGATGATGATTCAAAGTCTACAGATCAGAGGCAATACAGGTCAATGATTGGCAACCTGCTATATGTGACAAAATCCATACCATATGAAATGCAGGTAGTTGGACAGGTGGCATGATTTCAAGAAGCACCAAAGGAATCACATGTATTAGCAGTGAAGAGAATTTTTTTAGATATCTCAAAGGAACATAAGAGTTTGGATTATGGTATCCAAAAGGAAAGGATCTATCTCTTATTTCCTACACAAATGTAGATTGGGCAGGTTGTATTGATGATTGAAGAAGCACCAGTGGAGCATCGTTCTACTTGGGTGAGTGTTTAGTATCATGGCTAATCAAGAAACAATTATTAGTATCTCTATCTATAGCCGAGGCAGAGTATATTGCAGCAACACCATGTTGTACACAGGGTCTTTAGATGAAACAAAATTTGATAGATATACAGGTTGAGTATGATGAGCCCATTCCAATCTATTGTGATAATACAAGGGCCATCGGTATCTCAAAGAACCCAGTGATGCACTCCAAGACAAAGAAAATTCCAATCAAGTATCACTTTCTACGGGAACAAGTTGAAGAAAATAAAATTAGAGTTGAGTATGTGGGAACAAAATAATAAGTGACAGACATTTTTACAAAACCACTTCCATGGGAAGCCTTTGAGTATCTACGCCAGAGACTTAGAGTTATTTCTACTCCAAAATGAATGCTTTTGAATGCTTATCTTATATGTCTTATATGTACATGAGGATGCGCCATAAAGAGGACAGTTCAGTCAGGGGGAGAAGCCCCGTATGGAAAGATACATTTTCCATTGATGACAAAGGGGGGGAGATTCATCAGATGTAGAGGACAGAGGCATGGTTCCAGGGGGAGAAATGGTCACAGAGATGTAGAGGATAGAGACATGTTTCCAGGGGGAGCATGAGTGATATGACTTCAATATTGCATGATGTGATTTCAGTTTTTCATCAGAGTGTTTCCATCAATGCCAAATGGGGAGATTGTTGATTAAGGATGGTTGTCATTGATGCCAACCCTTGAAGAAAGGTTGGTAGCACAAAGGTTTGGGTAATGGACCTGAGTTTGTTTGATGTAAAGATGAATCATTATTGTCTTGTCATGGTTGATAATAAGTAGAAATGGATGAACTCCAAAGTGGTCCCCTTATGGTGAAAGCCCTCACGAGAAGACGCTTTGCGGATTCAGTTATTCTAGAAGTATTGTTAGATAACCCATGATTATTTGTGGAATAATGAGATGAAGGTTAGTGAATTTTTCAGTGAAACTATCCTAGATGGATAGTTCTTTTTATTCCATTTCTGGTGGTATGTGGAACATCATATAACTCCTCACGGTTTGAGAGTTATGGCCTTATGAAGTTGGAGGACCCTCATATGTCATCTAGAAGCCCCAAAAGGTCAAAGTAGTCAAAGTGGTTTAAGAGATTTTAGAAGGTAAATAACAAAGTGAAATTACTATGAAATTGAGGAAACATATCCAAGTATCTGTGGTAAAAAAATCAGCTTGTGGGTCGTTGTATTTTTGGAGTTACACTTCGTGGAAAATAGGGTTTGTGGCTAGTCCTGAAACTAGTCTAAAACATGTGTTTCATGTAAAAATGTCATAACTTCTTCATAACAGATCCAAATTAAGTAATAAAACATGTGCTGGTTAGTGTACAGTCCGTAGTATGTTTTTTCACAGTTTCATATCGATTCAACAAATATTCTGTGCAGGGCAGCTCTACAAGGTCGCTCTCTAGAATAAGCCAGAATTCAACAAGGTATGCCATTTTTTCTATAAATCCTTTTCTGAGAGATTCCAAGTAGTGAAACCTGGAGTAATTGCATGAAACACACTGAATAAAATTGTGTATCAGTTTCAGATCTTTAATCATTATAGGTACAAAGTTATGATTATTTCAAGTTGGGGTTGTTGAGTAATCCAAAACTAGTCATGTGAGACTAAAGAAAAGTTTGATGAAAATGCTAGTCTCTTGTTGTTAAATTTAAGGAAGGTTTGCAAATATGTGATCATATACAACAGGTCTATTATAGAGTTACAAATAATATTTGAATGATGAAATTGATGAGGGATTTTGGTTAAGGTACATGTTGTGTACATGGTTGAGACAAGTAGTTTATGAGTTGGCACATACACGAGGTGTATAGTTGATGATGTTGGTACATATTGATGAATCATAGTTGATGAATATTTGAAACATGATTGGTACATACTTGGTACATGGTTGGTTGCACTTGTTTATGGTACATGTTGATTGCAGGTTGTTTGGTACAGGTTGGTGCATGGTTGATGCACTTGTTTATGGTACAGGTTAATTACAAGTTGAGGTATAGGTTGATGCATGGTTGGTGCATGGTTTAGGTTTATTGGTACATGTTTATAGCGGTATATTTCACGTTGATAGTGTGATAGTGGTTCCATCATTCTACTTCTACTTCAGGGTGGTTGGACATGGCAAGGACAGGTGGTTGTAGCCGAAGAACATAGGGGGTTGTAGCCTCCTTCTAGTTGTAGCTAGAGAATTGGGGAGTTGGAGCTTCCCTTAGGTTGTAGCCTAAGAAACTAGGGAGTTGGAGCCTCCTTCCAGTTGCAGCTAGAAAACAAAGGAAGTTGGTGCTTCCAATGAATGCAATTCTTCAAGACATATAAGAAAAAACATTTCGTGGTTTTCTCCTACTTTGGGTTGTGGAGCCTGATTATCTTCCTGATTCAGAGGTCTTTTAATTTTATCCGTGTTTATACCCCATGAAGTATTTACACCCCAGAAGTATGTACACTCTTCCACGCGAGGGAGTGCAGAGGAGGGGTACCCCCTCTATGGGGTCTTGGGGGGCTATCCCCCCGGCTGGGGGGTATGGGGGTAAGCGGGTCCCCAATGAGGGTTTAGGGATGAAGCCCCCGAAGGAAATTTTTCCTTGTAAATTTATATTGTAATTTCATTGTAAATATGGACCGTTCATTATAAGGTCGCAGATTTAAAGATAGAGATTATGTTAGGGTTTTTTTTCCCTAGAAGGCAACCCTCTTTTATGAGGGAAATGTATTGTGGCTATGGTCGATGGTGAATATTGTATTCTGAGATAGGAGACTGTGAGAGAAAGAAGAGGAAGTGTTGTGTTGCTTATATGTTTAGTACAATGCACTCATTAATTATCAATCTGGGATTCGTAATCAACAGAGTTACAAGACACCAGTAAGAAAGGTAATTCTAATGTCATGAGTATAGAAATATTCTAGATTATGTATACTGGGAACAAAAAAAATTGACAAACTGAAACACACTTTGGTTGTCTTTCACAGAGAGGCTATCTACTCCATTATGGCACATGCAAGTATGAGATGGAGTTCTTTTGACAGATCAACTCTGCTGTCTGACCTAGAGAACTAATGGCGCAGACCTATCGGCCCTGGGACCGAGATCCACTCACAGGATCGTTCTTTATCTCCTTTGATCCGGATCGGCTCTTTCGATTCCCTGCTGGAATCTCAATTTCAATCGATCCACAGGTCCTTTCGGAAGCTCTCCTATGCAAACAACACTAGGTGCGAGCTCCACCTTTTCGTGCGACCACAACGCTATGACCAAGGCCCAATTCCAAAGGTGCTTGTCGCAACTCGCCACTCGCCAGTTCATGAGTCATGAATCCTGACTCTTCCTTCTCAATCCCACGATACCCGAGATCACGAAATGGGTATAGCTCTTCTTTTGTCAATGCCTTCCACGTGTGAGCATCGACTAGGCTTAACGCTAGCTCCTCTTGCTACTCGCCGCTTTGCGAGTTTCAACATCTAACCTTGACACCTTCCCTTCATGAAACCCTGAGAATCGATGTTGACTTTTCTCCTCGCGTTCTCGCTACTCGCTGCTTCGCGAGTCGAAAGGTTGAACTCTCGTTCCCTTATCTCACGAATCCCCAAGACGCGAGAGGTCAACGGGTGTTGACTCCTTTCACTAGGTAACACGTGTCCACCTACTTATCGCCCAGGCCCACCTTGTGGTTCTACCACATGTCCCTCATGCCCAGCTTCGGCACTTCGCGAATTTGCTTCCCAAAGAGATACCTCCTTTTTACCCCGACACCCGAAGTGCCGAGATCCCGAACTCCTCGCTACTCCTTATCACAACTCGCGACTTCGGGACTTTCAGGACAAAATTATCGACTTCCTATCTGTTGATATGCTGAAATGCCGATATTCTGACACGTCGTTAACATGTCTCCCACAATGGAACTTCCCACCTTTTGGAGTTTCGGACTTCGCGAATCCTGATGATAAGCTTTCGGCTCTTCAAACCACGAAACCCTGAAATGAGATTAAGTGAGTGATCCAACGGCCCCTGTTGGCTCAGATCCTACGGCTGTCCTAGTTCTTCGCGATCTTGCCACTTGCGACTTGGAGCAACCAATCTTTGGGCTCTCACCTTGCGAACTTCCGAGTTCACGACATCCCTTGATCTTTGCCACCTGTCCTCCTCCGATGGAAAACTGCGATTCTCTTGTGACTTCGCCACTCGTGAAGTTGAAGGACTTCTCTTTCTAACCTCCGATGTCCAAATCCCCGATACGGGTGATCTCATGACACGTGTCCTCCTTCTAATGGACGACTTAGATTCTTTCATGGTTTCGTGACTTCGCCTTTCACAACCTCACGAATCTTGATGCAAAGTTTTTAAACCATAACTCCCCTACTCCTCTACACGATCTGACGACTCTCAGGACTTCACGAATTCTCCACAGAGAATTCCGACAGTCCAATGCCTCCTTGACGACTCCTACGAAGAGAACATGGTATTCCTTCGTTGGAACTTATCTGCTTGCAAGTAACTTTGCAATGTCTCCCCTTTGAATGATTCAAGGTACTAAACCTCCTGAGATTTTCTTCGACAGCTTCGAAGATCCTATCCCTCCTGAACTTGATTGAAAAATCCTCAAGTCCTTTGGGGAAAATTTCTGCGCACACTCCTTATAGCACTTCTTCAAATACACTCCAAGTATTTGAATTCTTAGACTCTGTGCACTCTTTTTGCAGCAGCAATCCTTCAATTCTTCCCTCAGGTTACAAACTCTGAGAATCTACTCGGCCTGCGCACACCTTGCACGGCTCCTGTGCTTAACTTGCACTTCTGTGAGAATGAGAACAATACTATCCCTCCTGATCTTGCAGAGACGAACTCTGACTTCTGTCAATGCACACCTTGCGAACAATTTCACTGCACTCCTTGCAGGAAAACTCTTGCTCAGACAGAGAAATAATTGAAACTCATTCCTTACTCTCTCAGACTTCGAATGCTTAACACGAAATCATACATACATGGCATAAAATAAAATGTATATCAGAAAGAGTAAAACAATCATGAGCCTAACATTCAATCATGCATACACAGAAAGTATTTGAACACCACGAGTCTGAACTAAAAATCTTTGTATTAATCCAGAACTTCTGTACATGGGTTTTTCTACACAGCTCTCTGCTTCTGCTCTCCTATGCTCTATTGATCATGCTAATGTTACAATGATACAAGTGAGGGTGTCTATATCCGTTTTCCCTCTGACTCCTAAAACTGTTTAATCTAAGAATTCAAAGCTACCTACTTACATTTACTAGCATAAATGCCTCTTAGTCCTTTAGACGAGAGCAAGATGCTCAAGGTCTGATTACAATCTACAAGTACGCTCCTTCTTAACTATTACATTTAAGTTTGGCATATCAAACTTCAAAACATTTCAAACAATTCATCATGTGCCAAAATGCGTTGGCGTTTTGTCCCACACTCGCTTTTTGTTGTGATGCTCCTGCATCAACTAACTATGTAATCACACTTCTGAAAGGAAATCACACATCAATCATCAAGACATAGCATGGGTAGTTCAACAGTCAATATACTGAGTATGTTGTGGTTCACAATGTGTTGTTGTGAACTTCACTAGTTCTCCTGCAAATATGTTTGACTATTGCTACCAACATTCATGTCCACGAGACAAAATCAAATTCATAAAACAGAAACAAAGCATATGCAAAATAGAGTGAGTAAATCTCTCTAAACGATCATATAATTAAAATTCTAGTCTAAACTGTACTTCTATCATCTGAAGGAATTAAAGCTTCAGCTAATCTAACATTCACACTATTGAAAGCAAATGCTAATAATAATCTAAGAAGATGCTGAACTTTGTTGGGCGGTGGGCCCTTGCCGCTTCAATAGGTCAGTGACTGGAGTCTACAATAAACTTGTTTTCAACCCACACATTACTCTTATTCAAACTTCAAAACATAAAATCAAACTATGCTAACAACTTAACTCACATTCAATCATAGACGATCAAGGCATAGAGATAAATGACGTCCTTCTATTAATCTTCACCCAAAATATGTTCTGCAATATATAATGCTGCTTAACATCTGTATTATGCTAACTCTCTACTACTTCCACCATCCTTTCCATGACTATTTAAACAGTCTTAGTCGTGAAACACAAGGAGGTGAAATCGTTTGCAAATCAATCAATTGTTAAATTTAATTATTCGGTTACATATTTTAAGCTTCATCCTCATGACACAAAGTGCATGAGGATGAAGCAACAACAAACTATTCTAACATAGCCTTGCTAAAACATTTATGATTCAATAATCATCCAACAATTGTCTTACGTATGATCTGGAGCTAAACTTGGTACATACGGCTTCCTGAATTGGTACTGGATCATAACAGGTAGATGGTACCGGATCCGAATAGTGCACAAATGGTGGTACTGGATCACGACAGTCCACGGCCGTTGGTACCGGATCGTGACAGTGGAGATTCAGTACCAGATCTGCATAGAAGGTGTGCTTGGTACCGGATTCAGATAGTGGCAATTTGGTGCACAAGTACCAGATAGGTGAGCTTGTACAGGAAGGCTGGATTTATCTAGAGGTCAAATATTATACATGGCAAATTGAAGCATTAGTACATGAAACATTTAATCTCCTAGCTCAATAATACCACAAAAATGCATGAATTTATTATACTTTACCTTATGACCTTATCAACGGCTAATGGTAGTGTTCTCTATCATTTACCCAAGCTTATGTAAGCCAAACATGTATAGATGAGGAGTAAAATAGGGTAGTGGGGATGTCAATTTAGAGGCTCAACATTCCCCCATGCCAAAACCATTGCATGTCCTCATGCAACTGAAAACAAAACAAAAAATGTTTCAAAACTTGAGATTGCAATTTTTACTTCTGTGGATCAATGATGTTGATGGTTGGGGCTTCCTCTTTTAGCTCCCTTTTGATGACCCTAACGTATTGTAGGAGTCGTAGTACCTTCTTGAGATTATTATAAGTCTCTTCATGGTCATCTTGAAGTTGTTGGTTGTTTTCTTTCAATTGCTCGTTTTCCTTTTTGATATAACTGTCCAATAGTTGGTATTCTTTCACTTCTTATTTGAGTTCCTAATTTTGTTTTTGCAGTTCTCCAATATTTTTCTTCATCTGTTCTCTTGTTAAGGTCCTTGTTGACTCCATTAATACTGGCTAGATGCATTCTCTTTCCTCCACTTTCTCCCTCATCCCACATAAAGTAATAGTAGCTTGTTCCTCGGTCAAACTAGGGATGTCATCCTGGACTGGTAAGTCTTCATAAGGGGAGGTAAGATCAATTGGATCTTCCTGTGTATGAGGAATGACAACTGCCTTTCCTTTCTTGGCCATGCTCCTTATGGTTCTTTTACAAGGAGGTATTGGATCAGGGGTGCTCACAGGCTTCCTTTTCTTCTTTTCTATTTGTGGAATGGTTACAGGGGATTGCTCTATAGACTGTTCACTTTTGTTTTCTGAGCTATTCTTCCCTTTTCTTACAATTTTTGTCTTATGGCCCTTCTCTTCGGGTGCTACTGTTGAAGTCTCCTCTATTAATTTGTTTTTTCCTTTTGATGTTTGACCTTTAAAAGTCTTATTGATTGTGGAAGAGGGCCCTTCTTGTTTACTATATTTTTCGTGTTGGCTCACTATCCTAGATGATGTTGAGGCTACCTTATCCTTCTTTCTCTTTTTCTTTTGAGGTTCCTTATCTTTCTTTGGAGCACATTGGGCTTCCTCCACAGGTTTGTTTTCTGTGGGAAGGTGTTGAGTGATAAGGACTTTCCAACTAATCCTTTGCTTCCTAATTTCATGTAAAACTAACATCTTAATAAGACCTTGATGGTAAATGCTAGTCTTCTCTGTTTTGGATAGGGATTTGACACCTCTTACCATTTTGTTCAAACTCATCCATAGAAAATATGAGGAATCAATTTCAGGGCCTCCTTCAAAGTGTAATAGAAGCCTAAGATGATATATTAAGGTCACAACATACCTGCCCTCACAAGTGAGGAATCTTTGAAGACTAGCAATCATTGGATGACACTCTTCCTTGATATAGTTCCTAGGGATCCCCTTTTTCCAATCAGGGTGCTGATGGTCTTCTTTCAAAAATAGTTGGCACATTTCCTTATTGATTCCTACCCCTTTGAAGTATTTGGATCCTCTGTTAGGTAATCCCGTGACCTCCCTTAATGTTTCTTCATTGATTGTCAGTTGTAGATTGCCTATATGTGCAATCTCTCCATCGTAACCTTGAATAAATTCGTGAGATATCTTCTTGTGCCAGCCTGTGAATTTCTCCAAAAATGGCATCCAACCCGATCTAGCATATTTCTCTCGACACAGTTGGAATTCATCGGTCTCTCTATAAATTTGGAAAACTGGTTCATATCTACTTATGACCATTGTTAGAAATTGTGAGAGAAGAATTGGGCTATAGAACAAGGATTTAGTCAATTGATGAGGGTAAGGGTTTGGTACCAGAGATCGTGGAGAGGAATAGGCTTGGAACTGGAGAAAGGTATCGACAAGGGAACATGGTGATGGCGTCAAAAATGCGAATGGTAAGTTTAAGTAAGGATGCCGTGAGGAAAATTTAAGACCAGATGAGGCTTATCTGGATGGCTTCGCTGCCAGATAAGCCATTTCATTTCTACCCATTAATGTTGATGAGGACAAGACGTTGGGTGTCAAAGCATCATTTTGGGATAGGTGATTGGATTTCTGAGTGGTGAATTTGATGTTGGATTATGGTTCATGACACAAGATAAGTTCATGATTTGCTTAAGGGCGAAGTACATTCGTGGCCTATCATTACTAGACATGCTTCATATTCATTCTTTGATGTGATTTTTCTCTCAACCATTTTTGAGAACTTATGAGAGGATTGATTAAGTTTAGGCATATGAGTATGAGGGATAGGTGCATGGTTTTAATACTAAGGTCATAAGATCTAGTATATATGTTCATACCTATTGTAGTTTTATGAGAAGAGGAAAATAAATACCATGTTACCTTTGCTTTTACCTTTGTATGGTCAATACCCATAGCATATGCGACTGCTTGTAGATTGTCAGAATTCATCTTTTTAGGCTAAAGTTTTCTGAAAGTTTGGTACTGGAATTTCCTGTACTTCTTTATTCTGTGCTTATCTTCTTTTGTATTTGGTTTTGCAGGGTTGTAGGGTGATCATGCTGGTTTCTGAAGGTGAGATGTGAGTCTGAAAAAGAGTTCTGAAGGAGCTCTTTGACCTTCCCCCATGCCAAGGATGTTGCATAACCTTATGCAAGAATATTCAACACCCTGCATCATAATGGAGAAAAGATGATAAGAGAAAAAGAAACCAAATCAAATTCTAGAAGTACATTTATCACCTAGCATATGATCACATGCCTAAAAATTGGAATTGCCTTTCTTTTGATGACTTTATTGACAAAGGTAGAATTCAGTAGTGAAAACAGGGAGGTTTTTATATGTTGGCCAGAAGAACAGATCCAACCTAATGTGCTTCAAAGATTTACTATCATTAGATGTTATAGATAAATTTCACAGTATAAGTAGATTAGACTCCCTAGTTAGGGCTCCACTCTTAAGAAGTTTCCTTCTTAGATAATGTAGGATTTAGATGCCAGACCGGTAAGTTGACT
>ML778964.1:323665-334665 GCA_009831015.1 Picea engelmannii
GCTTCAAAGATTTACTATCATTAGATGTTATAGATAAATTTCACAGTATAAGTAGATTAGACTCCCTAGTTAGGGCTCCACTCTTAAGAAGTTTCCTTCTTAGATAATGTAGGATTTAGATGCCAGACCGGTAAGTTGACTTAAGGTAATTATCAAATGGAAATTTGCTTGTAGTAATTATGTTGCTGGTATCTCATAAATGTCGATAGTGACCTTTGCTTATAGTGTTCATTTTTTTAGATGACAAAAGTGAATTTTCCAATCAGACAAGTATAGATGAGACATTTCTCAACCAGACCCCACTGCCAGCAAGCCTGTTCAGTACTCCAGTGGGGTAGTTGTGATAATTAGTGATAAATCCCTTCCCCAAGCAGAATTCCCCATTGCCAACAGGCCTATTCAGTACCCTGAGGGGTTTGCCTAGTCATACCACAGACCAATACCCGTTGCCAACAGACCTGTTCAGTATCCCGATGGGTTAGTCTCTTAAACCCTTTTTCCATCAGAGGCTTCTTGTCCATAGTCACCTATTTTGGTTTTTATTAAAGAGTGCTTTGCACAGTGATAGGGGAGGCTTGTCTGAAAACCTTTTTATAGGCTGTGATGGTATTGGGTTGGAAGGTATATTCTCTTCTTTGAATGTCTTTTAAAGATTTGTCTGAAGGAAAATTAAACTTTTTATGCACATTATTTCTTTAGAGTGATCCAAATGTATAATTTTGTCTGAGTTTGTCCATAAGAGAATGACCTAAAGTTTCCTTAGGGTACTGATACATCCTCTTCCATAAAAATTTTCCTAGTGTGCCCATGATAGAGAGTGTTCATATATTCATATGTTAATCTTTAGTAAAGATAATCCAATGAATACTATTGAAGCCTAGTTAGGGTGAGATAGTTACTTATAGGCTAATATATGTTTTTGTCCCTTTAATCATGCTGAAATACTGGATAAAGGCAACTTCTAGTCTTTGAAGTGGAGTATGGTTCTTTGAACAATCATAGGTAAAGATTGTGTCTCTTTGTTTTCTTTTCAATCAACAGAACCAAAAGAAATTAAAATACTTCCTTTTAGCTAGCAATATAACCAAAAGAAATTAAATATACTTCCCTTTAGTTGGAAACAAAACCAAAAAAAATTATTTCTTCACAAGGGCTGCTATTTGATGTTGCATTCAGCTTCTTGGTTCCATCTTAAGTAGTTGTGGCATGGATTCATAATTCATATTAGTTGACATAATATTTTGAAAGATGCGTAGCATGCCTTGTTAATTAGGTAATGTGTCCTGATAGTACCGTATGAAGGCAGACTTCTGGTACCGAACCAACACAGGTCTGCTGGTACCGGACCAGAACAAGATTTCTGGTACCAAATCAGTATTGTTGGTACTGGATCAGGACAGAGTATTGTTGATGCCTACAAACTAATGTTTAGCAAGTTTCTGAAGGATCAAATAAATTATAGAAATCTACTTACAAAAAAATTGCGAGAGTAAAAGAAAAGGAGGTAAGAATTTCTTGTTACCTTCAGCTTATTAACAAAACTCGATCCACACCTATGTACAAAAGTTTCTTAATAAACCGATCAATCAATGTGGATCAGTAGGGAGGTCTCATTCCTTACTGATCACCTGCATATCTGAATTTTGTAGTATATGAGTCATAAATTCCTCTTTTGATAGGGGTTTGTTATAAATTCTCAACCGGTGACCATTCACAAGTAGTGGTGTCTATTGTTCATCAATTGTATTTATCCTGATTGAACCATTATCATAGATAGTGTCAATTTCGTAAGGTCCCATCCAACGAGTAGTTAACTTACCTTTGAAGTTCTTGAATCTACTGTCATACAACAGGGCCCAATCTCCTTGTTGAAAATTTTTCTTTTTGAGATACTTTTCATGCCCTTTTGTTCTCTGCTCTTGAATGAGGGTGGTTCTTTGAAGTGCTTCCTACCTAATTTCATCCAAATCATTAAGCTGCAAGAGTCTTTGTTGCTGGGCTTCATCCAAGTTCATGCCAAATTGTACTATAGTCCTGAAGGTTTTGATATGAAATTCTATGGGAAGAAGCACCTGCTTTCCATACACCAACTCGTAGGGTGTATGTCGTGTTGTATTCCTCTAGGTGATTCTATAAGCCCATAAGGCTTCTAATAATCTGTCAGCCCAATATTTGTGGTGTAGTTGTACTTTTTTGGTAAGAATGGACTCAATAACCTTGTTGGTAGACTCTACTTGTCCATTTGCTTGTGGATGGTAGGGTGTATATTTCCTGTGTTTGATTTGGTATTGTTCTGTAACAACTTTGACTAGATGAGAGGTAAATTGAGTTCCCCGATTAGTCACAATTTTGCGAGGTACACAAAATCTAGTAAATATGTCATTAAAAAGGAAATCTACCACTGATTGTTCACTTGCAGCTGGTAAAGCTTTTGCTTCAACCCATTTAGTCACATAGTCAGTGCATACACGTATATACTTTTTCTTTTTAGATGCAGGGTTAATGGGCCCTACAAAATCTAATGCCCATTTCTTGAAAGGCTCAATAACTACTTGGGCTTGAAGTGGCATTTGGTCTCATGCAGTAGGCTTACCCATTCATTGGCATTCATCACAATTGGATACATAGGTTTTAGTATCTCTGAAAATATGAGGCCAGTAGTAACCAGATTGCAGAACTTTGTTAGCAGTCCTCTTGTCTGCGAAGTTTCCTCCACAAGGACCATCATGGCAGGGTTGTAGAATATCATGAATTTCATCTTCCCTTACACATCTCCTGATTACCAAATCTGGTCCTATTTTATAGAGGCAATCATCGTGCCACATGTAGTTTTCACTTAGCTGAATTACTTTCTGTTTTTCTCTAGGAGACAATTTCTGAGGCATCTTCCCTGTCACAAGATAGTTAGCTACATCTGCATACCAAGGAGTGAATGTAGAAATAGAAAAAAAAAATTCATCAGGAAAGTTATCTTCTACTGGTGCGTTATCTCCCAGATGAATCATTCTAGATAAGAAATCAACCACAAGATTATCCTTACCATGTCTATCAATAATGTTGATATTAAACTCTTGTAATAATAACAACCATATTATAACTCTAGGATTTGTTACAACTTTGTTCATTAAGATTTTGATGGTTGAATGATCAGTGTGTACACAAGCTTGATATCCTGTAATATAGTGTCTAAATTTATTGATAGCATGGACTACAACTAACAATTCTTTTTCTGTGACCGTATAATTAACTTCAGCTGGACTCAGATTTTTATTGATAAAGTAAATAGCATAGGGCATTTTATTTTCCCTTTGTCTAAGAACTGCCCCAAGGGCTGTGTCTGAGGCATCAATACATATATGAAAAGGAAGGGACCAATTGGGTCCTCTTAATACAGGGGTAGTTGACAATTTTTGTTTTAGAATCTCAAAAGATATTTGGCATTCATCATCCCACTTAAATTCGACTTCTTTAGATAATAACTTGAATAAAGGGGTAGCTAGGCTTGTAAAATTTGGAATGAATCTTCTATAGTAGTCAGCATGCCCTAAAAAGCTGCGAACTTCCTTTTGTGAGGAAGGTATTCTGATTTGTGTGATAATATAAATCTTTGCCAGATCAACTCTCATTCCAGAACCAGAGATGTGATTTCCCAAAACAATACCTTTAGTGAGCATCATTTTTGACTTTTCATTGCTTAAGGAAAGATTAGTTTCCTTACACCTAATCAATAATTTTTCTAGACTGGTCAAAGCTTCCTGGAAGTCTTCTCCATGGACTGTAAAGTCATCCATGTAGACTTACACACAATCATTGGTCAAGTTAGAGAAAATGGCTAGGACAACCCTTTGAAAAGTGGTTGGGGCATTGAAAATTCCAAAAGGGAGCACCCTATAAGCATAGGTACCCCATGGGTAGGTGAAAGTGGTCTTCTACTGGTCTTCAGGTGCTATTTGTATTTGGTTATAACCACTAAAGCCATCCAGGGACGAAAAATACTTCTTTCCAGACAAGGTATCTGTTGGCGACGGAAGTCACTCCTGGATTGCGGGAGGAGCAGAGCCCGACACCCATCAGTTTATGTCACGATTTGTGTATGAAAGGGGTGATCGAATGGAAGTAAACTCAGACGGTATTGTTTCAACTCCGAAACTAGGCCAGGCATGCATGGGAAAGTGAGGTCTTAGACATACTCCAGACAGTGAGTTGTAGTAAGGGTGAGTAGGGGGAAGACTTGTATCAGAGAGATGTGAAGGTCTGTTGTCAACACTAGGTTTCTTGCATACTGTAGGAGAATGCATTTAAATGCGAGATCTTCTTACATTCAAATGCAGAATACCAGAGAATACAACAATGCCACAATAAATCCTTTATCATAACACAACTGCAATAATTCATGTGAATCAGTCAATCATGAACTCCCTCAGTATGAGATGAAAACTAGATGGAATAAGGAAACTGTCTTTCATTAAACAAGAAATCTTACACACAGATGCATAACCAGAGAACTAGAGTGTATATTAAAACATTACAATCGGGAGCTTTGCTCTACCATTGATCCCTTCAAAAATATCAAAACTAAGTATATATACTCCTAAACATTTGCCCAATAGAGGTCTACTGGACCTTCGGGACGAGGAGTCTCTTCAATCAAATTTGGCCTACATTCCTCTGTCATATTCCACCTTAATTCTGCATGGCTCGTGCCAGGGGGTAGCTGAGCCCTTAAATGATGAATTAGCGTGCGCAGGCTTCCCTGGCGAGTCGAGGACTCGACGTGGCTTCCATGAAAAGAACCAGTACAAAATACCATCTCGGGCAGGCTTTCGGTCGGGACACCCATACTTTGCAATTAATGAGTGAGGGGAGGTTTCAACCACCCTCTTTCTTCTTCATTCATTCCCAGCAGGTATCGGGATCTAGATTACGTCGAACCAACATTTAGAGAACACAATGCCCCCTTTTGAAACTCAACTCGACACTTTTGGCCTCCCCTTTGTACAGTCCTTTTTACTTTCTCAAGTGACCTCGGGCCGTGACCCTACATCTATCTTCCAGAGTGATTTTGGCGTTTCGGGGTTCGTGGATATGAAGGAGCAAGTCTTCTTTCTTAGAAATCATGATGGGAGAAATGCCGGGAGAACCTAACGGTTGCCACATGTCCCCCCACTGATCTGATGGTTCTGAACTGATTCGACAACACTGTGGGCCCGAGTCCGAGATGTATTCGATGCTTCACGCTTTGGGGATATGGGAGAGTTGTTCCTTACGCTTTGAAATTGCGATGGGCGAAATGCCGGGAGGACCTAATCTCACACCACGTGTTCATCCAGGATGAACAACTAAGATCACTCTCAGTGCTTTGGGGCTCGTCTCGTCAAATGATAAACATTAGCGCCCCTCCTTTAGGCCTGCTCCTTTGTGACCAGGCGCCAAAACCATGAGCCTAATTCTGGGCATTTTCGACGTTTCAGGATTCGAGGTTTCGGGAGGTGCAAAGACGAGGTGTGATTACCCCTTGAACTTCTGAATGCTGACGTGACACGGATGTGCACCACACACCCTTCAAATGAACGACCCAAATAGTATTCGCTATTATAAAAAAGGGGCTGCCCCCATTTATAGGCTTGCTTGATGTGACCTGGTGCTAGGATCGTGGGCTTGGCTCCAAAGGTGCTTTCGGTGTTTCACTGATCGACGATTTCAGCTATAAATAATGGGAGGCTCTTTGTCTCCCGAAACACCGATCCCCAATACACTGACTGACTGCCACCTATCTCAATTGGATCGGACGACCCAGATTTTCCTTGAACTATTGGCACTATCCTTCATGCTAAATCCCGAGCAACTTGGCAGCCTCGAAATCCCGATGCACGTCGATTATTTTTGTAGGTGGATCTCAGCTGCTGACATCAAAACTTTGCCCGCTCTCTTGACTTGTGATCAGACAAGAGATTCTCCCGCATTGCACTGGGGCGCTTCCCGTGTAACCTGCAGACCTGGGTATTTTTGAGCCCAAGACAAATAATGTTGCTAACAATATCCAACACCTGATCAATAAATGGTAAGGGGAAATAATCCCTATGGGTGGATTTGTTTAGCTCCTGAAAGTCTACACATATCCTCCACTTACCATTTTTCTTAGGAACTATGACAAGTGGAGATACCCATTGACTATCTGAAATGGGGTATATGAGATTGGCTTGGAGGAGTTTTTGTAATTCCTCTTTTACAATATCTTTAAGGGATGGATTCATCCTTCGATGAGGCTGTCTAACTGGTCTGATTTGGTCATTAGTGTAGATGTGATGTGTGCATGTGTCAGGGTGAATGCTTTTCATGTCTGCATAATCCCATGCAAATGCATCAAATTGTCTTTGGAGCATTTCAATTACTTGCGTCTTTTGTTCTGGTTTTAAACTAGAGTTGATATACAGAGGTTTTCCTGGGCTAATCTCAACAAGTTCAGTAGTTTCTTCCTTTTCTGAGGAAGCTGGTGATAAAGTATATAATTGAGTGATATCAGGGTGACAAGTTTGTTGGAATTCGGAACTGAAAATATGTGACAATTTTGCAAAAGACCTCGGGTATTCAATGCAATTTGTATCAGCCAAAAATAAACTTAAGACTTGTTCATCTGATTGTTCTTGCATTCCTCTTACTTGTTCAAGTGTTAATAGGGGTCTGATACAATCTTCCTCTCCATAAGGGTTTTCTAACCAAACAGGTATTTCCTGTACTGACTGGGCAGGAGGGAAGAGAACAAGTTTTTGGCTATGTGTGCCATTGGATATAGTCATCTCACCAGACCGATAGCTGATAAAGGCATCTGCTGTGGCCAGCCAAGAACCATAGGGTGTCCTAGTTTGGAGGATGATTTGGAATAGATGACTAAAAATTCTACTGGATATTCCCAAGAAGCTAGAGTGACTGTGACATCATCTAGGCTTCCTGGAGGGCTAATGAATGAATTATCTGCCAACTCTATCATGGTTTGGGTTGGTATTAATTGGTTGATTTGGAGCTTTTTCATAGTGTCAAAAGGCATTACATTAATTGATGCACCCAAATCAATGAGCGTGTTTGGTAAATAAATACCATTAATTTCAATAGTGACTACTGGGTTTCCAGGGTCATTATATTTGTATGGCATCTTAGAAATAAATTCAGATAATTGCCCCACCACCTGAACAAGGGGAGGTTTCTTCTTCTTCCTTCCTGGTTTCTTAATGCAAATATCCCTTATGATTTTGGCATATATGGGGATATCCTTGATGGCTTGCAGCCGAGGTATTTTTATGCATACATTTCGTAATTCATCCTCTATGTCTTTGTGCAAGGGTGGGTCAGGTTTCTTCACTAATAGTCTTTCAGGGTAGGGTGGGAGATTAATTTGTTGAGGTAATCGTACAGACTGGGAAGTGATTGGAATAGGAGGGGACGTCTCTTCTTCTGCAGGGGTGGTTTGAGTGTTTTCTTTCTCAGAATGATTATCATTTTCTTCTTGAATTATTACTGCATGATTTGATTGGTTTACAACTTTCCCTGATCGTAGTTGAATTTCATAGGTGGGAAAGGTTTGAACTTCTATATTTTGCATCGGGTGGGTGGTTCAATTATTGGGGTTAGGGATTGGCTGGGCAGGGATTGCTGTTGGTTTCAGAGGGTTGTGGGTAGCTTGGTTTTGTGGCTGTTGATTGACATTTATAGGTGCTTTCTGCTGCTGGTTGGGGTTCAAGGGGGTTGTAAATTGCTGCTGTATAGGAGGTGGGAGTAAAGCTTGCATCTATGGTGGGTTGAATCCATGTAGTAATTGGTAAATGTTTGCAGGATACTATGGATATGTAGGGTAAGAGGGATTTCCATACACAGGTCCCCTCCAACCTTGTTGCCAAGGTTGAGTTTGAGCTTGCTGAGGTATCCATTGTGGATAGGTCATTGGGGAAGAACCCCATTGTTGTTGTTGATACTGTGCATTAGGGTCATAAAATGTATTGGGGTTTTGTGCTCTCCAAGGTCTTCTGGAAGGGTATGGTTTTTCTTGTGAGACTCCTCCTCCCCTATACATGGCTTGTAGCTCAAGAAAAATCAGACACTCAGATGTGGGGTGTTCTAGTGTACACAAGCCACAAATTTCTATGACATGTAATGGGCATTCCTTCTCACTGTGCTTCTTTTGACATCTATGACAAAATATTTCTAAGGAAACCTCTTCTTCTTGTTTCTTTTTCAGTTTTAGAGTATCTAACTGGTTACTGATTGTGCTCAAGATGTCTATTTTAAAGTTCTCTAATAAGTTTCCTAACTCAGTTCTAGTGACAGTCCCTGAGCTTTGTATTGTATTTTTGCTAAAAGGATCTCTTGGTCCTTTGCTTGTTTTAGCTTGTCCTCTTGAGTATCTTCTACAATAATCCGCAATCTCTGCAAAAGGATTTTGGTGTACATCTCCTGAACTCAACAAGTTTAAAACTTCTATGCATTCATCTCTAAGACCTTTCAAGAATATAGTTCTTACTACAGCTGGGTCTGTGGTGAATAGTTTTTATTTCTGATAGTTGTATAAGAATATTTCTAAGTAGTCTTCAGGGCTTTCATCTTCTGTTTGCTTCATTTTAAAAATGTCTTTTTTAGCATTATCCTTACAATAGTCTTGGTATTTCTATAAAAATGTGTCTTTCATCTGATTCCAAGAGAGGATTGTATTTTCTCCTAAGCTCATGAACCATCTTAAGACAACCAAAGTGTGTTTCAGTTTGCCAAAAAGGTATAGATGAGGAGTAGAATAGGGTAGTGGGGATGTCAATTTAGAGGCTCAATAGGAAGTTACAATGGGTTTGTTGTAGGTTGTATCCCTTCATATGTTGAATAATAATAAAGGAAGGACCTGGAAATTTCTCTGGTGGACATAGCCCACACTGGGTGAACCATGTAAATTTGTGTCTCTATTGTATTGTGCATATTCTGTGTTTTGTTTCTGCATTTGTTTTATTTTATTTCTCCATGGTCCTATTTTTTCTAACAATTGATATCAGAGCAAAAGGTAACTCGCAGGAAAAGAGGGTTCCTGGTTCAAGTGGGAGCAATGCCGGAAGATGGAAAGTTTAGGGTCAAGAAATTTAACGGCCAAAACTACCAATTATGGAAGATGCAGATGGAAGACTATTTATATCATAAGGATCTATTCCTACCATTGGGCGGAATAGAAAAGAAGCCGGTGGCTACGAAGGATGAAGAATGGGAGATTCTTGATAGAAAGGCTCTAGGAACGATACGGCTGAGCCTGGCAGCATTGGTGGCTTTCAATATTTCCAAAGAAAAGACAACGAAGGGTTTGATGGATGCATTGGACAAATTGTATGAAAAACCCTTGGCGTCCAATAAGGTATTTCTAATGAAGATATTATTTAATATGAAGATGTCGGAAGGTGGGTCTGTTGCAGATCACTTAAATGATTTTAATATGGTTACTAATCAACTAAGTTATGTAAAAGTGGACTTTGATGATGAGGTCAGGGCTCTTCTAATCTTGTGCTCATTGCCAGAAAGATGGAATGACTTGGTCATGGCTATAAGTAACTCTGTCTCTGGTTCAAATACTTTAAAATTTGATGATGTTGTTGGTGTTATCCTTAGTGAGGAAATGCAATGGAAAAGCACAGGTGAGACATCAGGAAATGCATTGAACATGGAGAACAGGGGAAGGCAAAAGGATAGAGGAAAGGGTTTCGGGAACCGTGGGAATTCTAGGAAGGGCAGATCCAAATCCATACTTGGAAAGATAGAGTGATGGAATTGTGGGAAGAAAGGACATGTGAAGAAAGACTACAGAGCTCCAAAGAAACAAAGAGATGGACAACATGAGAGAAATCAAGAAGCAAATGTAACAAGTGATGTGTTACAAGATGCTTTGATTATTTCTGTAGATAATATTTCTGAGTCTTGGGTAGTAGATTCAGGGGCTTCATTTCATGCCACACCCCATAGGAAACATTTTCTAGATTATGTTTAGGGTGATTTTGGACAGGTTCATTTGGGTGACGATGCGCCATGCAAAATTGTTGGAATGGAAAAGCTAAAAATAAAGCAACGCAATGGAAACCAATGGTTGTTGAAAGAGGTAAGACATGTTCTAGATTTAAGGAAAAATCTAATTTCAAAAGGGCAGTTGGAAAGTGAAGGTTGTATATCCATATTTACAGATAAGACATGGAAGGTCATCAAAGGATCATTGGTGATAGCGAAAGGAGAGAAGGTAGGTAAATTGTATTTATGTACTGGTAATACTGACTCTTCTATCTCTTTAGCTTCTACAGGAGTGGAAACAACACTGTGGCATCATAGGATTGGACACATGAGTGAGAAGGGGATGCAGATACTTCACAAAAGAAATTTGTTGCCAGATCTTAAACAAATTGATTTGGACTTCTGTGAGCATTGTGTTTATGGAAAACAAAAGAGAGTCATATTTCTCGGAGTCAGAAAAGAAAAGAAGAGTGAAAGATTAGAGCTTGTGCATACAGATGTATGGGGACCAGCTCAGGTATCATCTCTTGGTGGCTCTCATTATTATATTAATTTTATTGATGTGCAACTAGAAAAACTTGGGTTTATTGCATTTGACAAAAATCTGATGTTTTTGATACTTTTAAGAAATGGAAAGCTTTGGTTGAGAATGAGACAAGAAAAAAGTTAAAGTGTCTCAGATCAGATAATGGAGGTGAATATTGTAGCAAGGAGTTTGATGATTACTATTCATACCATGGGATTCATAGAGAGAAGACAGTTCCAAGAACACCATAAGAAAATGGTGTGTCAGAAAGGATGAACAAGACAATCATGAAGCGTGCAAGGAGTATGAGATTGCATGCTGGTTTTCCCTTATAGTTTTGGGTAGATGCTGTAGATAATGTTGTTTACTTAATAAACAGAGGACCTTCAAGCTCTTTGGATGGTAGAATTCCAGAGGAGGAATGGATAGGAAAAAAGGTAAACTATTCTTTTTT
>ML778964.1:336362-351829 GCA_009831015.1 Picea engelmannii
GAGTCCAGCATATACAACAGCGGTGGAGTTGTTGAGATCAGTCTCCAAGTGGGAGATTGTTGGTTGTGGAGCTTGATTATCTTCCTGATTCAGAGGTCTTTTACTTTTAGCTGTGTTTATACCCCATGGAGTATTTACACCCCAGAAGTATGTACACTCTTCCACGCAGGGGAGTACAGAGGGTGGGTACCCCCTCTGCGGGGTCCGGGGGTTTGGGGGCGAAGCCCTCGAAGGAAAAATTGCCTTGTAAATGTATATTGTAATTTCATTGTAAATATGGACCATTCATTATAAGGTCGCAGATCTAACGATAGAGATTATGTTAGGTTTTTTTTCCCTAGAAGGCAACCCTCTTTTATGAGGGAAATGTATTGCGGCTATGGTCAATGGCGAATATTGTATTCTGAGATAGGAGACTGTGAGAGAAAGAAGAGGAAGTTACAACGAGTTTGCTGTAGGTTGTATCCCTTCATATGCTGGATAATAATAAAGGAAGGACCTGGAAATTTCTCTGGTGGACATAGCCCACACTGGGTGAACCACGTAAATCTGTGTCTCTATTGTATTGTGTATCTTCTGTGTTTTGTTTCCGCATTTGTTTTATTTTATTGCTCCACGGTCCTGTTTTTTCTAACACGGGTTTCCACGTAAAACACTGGTGTATTGTGTATGTGTATGATTGTTCATTTCTCATTATTGGATGATAATTCTACATTGATATAACACTTGGATTATTTGGTTTAAAAAGGATTACAATTATTCTATTAATGATTCACCCCCCCTCTCAATAATCCAACAAGGAATCCTTCTGAGTCTTTCCTTTGTCGAATTTCTCTTGAGGGAGTTTTCCAAGAACACATCCCTCACAAATTCCTTTGGAGAAGTAGATGTCAGGTATACCATCAACCATTCCATTCTTGATAATATTTTTCATATATATGAAATTTAAATGCCCGAACCTTTCATGCCATATCTTATCGCTTTCAATAGCATGGGTAAGCAGTAATGCAAAATCAGGTTCAATAAATTCATAAAATGTGTAGAGTCTAGATTGATGATTTACCTCACTGGTAGCATCCCTGGAATTGGCTTGCATGTCATATATATCCACTACATCACATGTGAATATGAATCTCTTTCCCGTGCCAGATTTTTTCATCTCATACACAGAGAGAATATTGATAGAAAGTTTGGGAACATGTAACACATTCTCGAAGGTTCCATTTGTGAGTTCATTTCTTCCTTTGTCGGTGACCTAGACTAGAGAGTTGTCCTCCATCAGAATAGGAGGACATTTTCATGCATACAATGAAGAATAAACTTCTTCTGTGGTTTCCATGTGGTGTGATGCACTTGAATCTACGATCCAAGCATCGATAGAGGAGTTGATGGCAATCAAAGCATGGTTGGAATTTCGTTTCTTAAGATTCTAATCTTCTGGCTTCTTCTTTTTGGCACCCTCAGGGATGTGATCTCTAAGGTTGTTTTCTGAATTATTTGGGCCATTTGATCTATATTTTTCTGCATACATGTGGATTCTAGGTGGAATCCTTTATGGCATTAAGTGCATTTCTCCCATTTTCTTCCCTTTCCACTTTCAGAGGCATCGTTGAAGGGTTTTGAGTACCCTTCCTTCGTTGGATTTGCATGTGCTTTAATTTTAACTTTGTATTTAGATTTGTGATATTGATGAATTCTACCATCTTGCATAGTAAGTTCATGCGCCTTTGGGCCTTTGATTTTTCCCATATTTATGAGTTTTTTCTGCTCTTGTGTCAGAGACTCAATAAAGGCCTCAAGAGAGGGCATTAACCAGGTGGCTCCAGAGGTGAGCCTAAATGAATGAAATGTAGATACAAACACTGAGTATTCTAAAACAAGTTTGGAGAGAATGGTAAGAACTATTTGTTTCTCCTCCTTATATTTATCAACCCCACAAGCCTTGAGTTGAGACAACAAATCCTTATATTTGTTAAAGAAATCTTCAAGATTGTCGAAGATTTTTTGATCCAAAGTGAGAAATTCCACCTTGAGCATGTATCCCATCATCTCATCTTGTTTTCCAAAAATACCTTCCATGGTGGTCCAACATTCATTGGGGGTTTTATAGGAGGATATGTGAAAGAGGAGTTCAGGAGAAATAAGACTACAAATAGTTCCAAACGCTTCATCCATTCGATTTAGATACTTGGATTTTTCTATGGCCGATGTTGGTTCAGTTTCTATGTTCATGGTTAACCTATATAAGATGAATTATAATTCATGGTTTTTATGCCTCGAAGATGAATTATAATCTTCTCCTTCTATGCAAAGAAATTGTATGGTGTAAGAATGAATTCTTTTGGAAATTCCATTTTTCCACTGTCTTCAATCTTCGGTACTTGCAAAAATAATTTGGTGTGTCTTTTACCTAGAAGTCCATCAGCTCTAATACCATGTAAATGTGTTGAAACTGCACAGAATAGATCTAGCTAGAAAATTACATACACAATTTGCAGAGAAAATATGAGAAAAGAGAAGCATGAGAGAAATAATGGAATAATTGTCATTAACGAAATGAATGGATGATAATTTACACATGATATACTCTGTATAACTCAACTAATGGGCATTGGAGGAGAAGAAAAAGTGCCATAGTGGTGGTAGAGAGTGATCTGGACACACACCAATAGTTATGGGAGTAAACTTCCACCTAGTCTAGTCTCTCAGGCAATTACGGGAGTGCACTGCCACCTAGTCTAGTCTCTTAGGCAGTTACAAGAGTGAACTGCCACCTAATTTGAGTTAACTAGTGTCTCTGTCTTTAGTTAACTGACTGAAATAGAGTGAAGTGAGGAGGAGATCAAGGAATCATTATTAATGCGCTAGTCTAGTGATGATCCCAAGGACAATGCACATTAGATGGTGATGATCCCAATGCTACATGGTGATAATCCCAATGTGGCATCTAGACTCTACTCAACTAATCAAACTGAAGTGTGAACTGAAGAGAATATTCTCCCTAAACTATAGGAGACTGAATAATGACTAATAAACATAGGGAAAACCTTAGGAAAAAAAATCCTAGGTGTGTGCGAAGTATCTCCAACAATAAAAGTATACTTGAGAGGAGAGAACAAGTGGCTTAACAACATGCTCCTATGTTCCAAGCACATGGAACTGAACTAGGAAAGATGAATGCAACTAGTACTAGAAAGTGAGATCCACTCTTAGGAACTATTCTCTCCTTGGATAGGTGGGTGCAAAACGGAGGACAAATAATGTAAGAAGCAGATGGTCAAGGCTACTATATAGCGGTAAGAGAGATATGGGAAAATAACAACACAACATCGAGAAGCATGAAATGAGCATCAAATGCATAGGTAATCATTAAGAAAGAACAAAAATTTCCGGGAATCCCCACGATATATGGCTTGTATATAGACAAAGAGAGGGATACAAGGCTCAATATTCAAGTCATGACAGGGCTGAAGGAGGGATCCCAGGCCTACAGGAAAACATAACATGGGCACCAGATGAAAATCCAGGTGCTAACTAGGGTGCCCATGAAGGGTAGGAACTATTGAATCATTTATGAATTTTAAAAGGAGTGGCTAGTGTTGCTACTAGTCATGATTGAATCTAAGGTGTTGTGACAACATAATGGACATTTAATAATGCATGGCATAAAAGGTAGAGAAAAAATTGTCCCTATATGCCAGTTTGGGAACATGTACCTCAAGTTTAGTGGATGTCGTCATCTTTGTAAAAAAATGTCCCTAGAATCCTGTCAACACGTAAACTAGATTCCAAGGTCAAAACACATAGTGAAATCTCAAAAAAGAATATTTTTGGATTTTTTGGATATGATATATGCAAAACAAAAGCACCCACACCACACACCTATGCACAAGGAACTACACATATTGATGTTTTACACAAAGTAGATCCCATTGCAAGGCTCAGGCCAAGGATCATTTTCATAATCGATGAACTCATGAGCCATTGTCGGCATCATACGGCTTACCATGATGGGGCCAGGTCACATTGGAATGAATCTCTGTAGCCGAAGATACTCATCATGAGTGATTTCGTGAGCTACAAAAAATTCTTAATGGGATCCATGAAGACATGAAGGAGGTACAAAACACAAATATTCGATGAAAGGGAAAACAAAGAAATCAATGGCAAGTTCCGAAAAAGATATTCGAGGCAAAAAATGGTCAAGAATAAGAGGTCTACTAGGTGCGCTACCAAATTCCCCTAGTCCCAGATTGAGACTTGTCATGTTAACTCTCATTGATTCTAAATTAGGGAGGATGGATTCTTGGTGATGCTCATATTCCTTAGTCTTATGTATGGAAGCCATGACTTCCTATATGGCCTCATCTGAAGGAAACTCAAAGTCTAGGATGTCATGTGAATTTGGAGAGTCAATAACCCGTACGGGCAGAGTAGGTTGATCACACTCCATATGAGGATGGATTTTTTGACCAATATTAGCTGATGCTGATGGGATTGTCGGATCGACAATATTGACCATGATGAGTGGAATGGATGCTCCATATTTATCAACATACTCAAGGTGAGGTTCCACCCAAGGGTCAAAAGACTCGAGGGATCCACTGGTAAAGGATGAAATCATGTTGATAGGAGCTACATTGGTAGTGGGAGATGATGGGGAAAGGGGAAATATTCCCATCAATGAAGGATATTTGAACATCCCAACAGTGACATTAACAAAATACTACATGGTATCACCGACAAAGGGTACATTTGATCTCACATTGGATCCAAGGTTTGGGGTACATAATGCAAGTTGATCGATCATAATGATTTTCCCTTGGTGAGGGAAGCATAGGACCCTAATGACCGATGAGACAACTGCAGTCATCTTGTAGAACCAAGTATGCTCGCGTAACATATTGTACTCAAGAGGTGCATTGAAAACCTCCACAACAATAGAGACATTCTTACCACTTAAATTGATGGGTAAGGCGGTGATTATTCCATGGGGTTGGAACATGTGTCCATCAAATTATTTTAATAGTGTTGCAAACCCGTTGAGCTTAGGAGAGACAATGGCCTTCCAACAAGAAATATACATGATGCAAATTGAGGCTCCTTCATCATTGACTGTTCAGAATATGTTTTTACCCATCGTTCTCACTTTAATATGGAAGGATAGTTGATGGGAGAGACTATGAGTAACTTGAGAAGAATCAAAGGTCATCAAACTCGACTTTGAGGGATCAACCCCGCCTATGGTAGAAAATAAGGATTTTCTCTGCATTGGGCATGTTAGAAAAACAAGATCATAGAGAAATAAAATAAAACAAATGTGGAAATAAAACACAAAATCTACACAATACAATAGAGACACAGATATATGTGGTTCAACCAATGTGGGATACACCCACTAGAGAAATTTCCAGGTCCTTCCTTAAATATTATCCAACAAATCAAGGGATAAAACCTACAATATACCCATTGTAACTTCCTCTTATTTCTCTCACAGTATCCTCTCTCAGAATACAATATTCACTCACATCCACAACCATAATACAATTCCTTCATAAAATATGGTTTCCTTCTAGGGTAAAAAGCCCTAACATAACTTCTACCGTTAGATCTACGACCTTATAATGAATGGTCCATATTGACTATGAAATTACAATATTTTACAAGGAAATTTTCCCAAAACATTCTCTTCGGGGGCACTACCCCTAAACCCCCATTAGGGGGGGGAGGGGCTCCAAGATTTCTCGTCTCCCCCCCCTGGACCCCTATGGCTAGAGATATGGGGGGGAAATCCCCCATACCCCCCATTAGGTAATGGGGTTGAAACACAACCGAAACAAGACTTCTAAATTAGGAAGATAATTAGGCTCAAAAACCAACTATATCCCACTTGAAGATTGATCACAACAACTCCATTGTTAATACACATCAAAATTGTCACACTTCAGTTACACACCCTAAGTGTCACAAGTGTCGCAAAGTGACGTATGCACCTCGATAAGTGTTGCATTCATTGTAACAAGTTTCATATGCACCTTCCCAAGTGTTTCATTCACTTTATGAGGTGTCTCCACCCCTTGACATCATTAAAACAGTTGTTCATGACCCCTAAGTCATATGGGAGGAGGAAAACCATCATTTTTTGGTCAAAACACACTTTTTCCTTGGAAATTTTGACCCTTTTTTGAGCATTTATGAGGACCAACGCCCCATGTACATACTTTGGGTAAACACATAATGCCCCCTATGCCACTATAGGGTAGCATTGATCTAGGATCAACTCTCTGTCTCTCACCGTGGGGGAGCGCTGATGTTGTTGAGGGAAAGGAGGGATCTCCCCCACCTTAATCTATGGGCCAACTCTTTGAGATTGAGTTATTTGTGTTCGACCCTCATGCTTGGGATTCACTTTAGGATATGATCCAAGTCTCAAGGAGCCATATCCGCAACCATACCCCTCATTTTATCATGGTTGTTGTGCATCTCAAGCCTATATATTGAGGGATTTCTAAGGTGAAAATGGGGAAGCTTTTAGATATCAAACTTATGATCTTGGTAGCATCGTGCAAGGGATGGATGAGGAGAGCTTGGGGAGGCTGCTGCAACTACATCAATCATGGTTTTTAAGCATTCTCTTTGGGTTCTCATTTTAATATACTTTTCCTATTTCCTTCAATCTTGTGTATTCTTGCATGTGCTTGTCTACTGTTCCTTCGATCTGTTAGCACCATGACTTTCATAGCTAAGGTTAGAGGTTTGTCAGCAATTTTTAAAGTCATGCATGTTAGCACCAATATTTTTTTTATGCCTAGCATCAGCTAACATTTCCAAGGGTCATTTTCAAAAGGAATATTTATCATTTGTTATTTCCATTTCCATTTTCAACTACGCGTCGCAAAATTTGTTGTGTACTGCGCAAAGGATTTTTCTACGAAGGGGATTTTGTCGCACAGAGGCTTTTTTCATGCAGATGATTTTGTCATGTAGGGGATTTTGTCACCCAGGGGATTTTGTCACGTAGAGGGTTTTTCCACGCAGAGGATTTTGTCGCGCAAAGGATACATGACACATTGCGTAAATGACTGGTTTAGTAGTCAACTTTGAGATCACTTTCTGACCAACTGGAGAGGAATTTTGAAAATCCCCGAGAGAATTTTGTCGAGGACAAACCAAATAATAGAAACCTCTCTCAGATTTTCAAAAGGTGTCACGGATTGGGACATTCAAAGGAATCTTTGAGCCCTATTTTTCAGTTTCATGATTTCCTGTTTGAGACATGTTTTTGCGACATGTATTCCTTCTAGCTGAAGATGAATTTCAAGAAACCGAGAGAGGTTTTTCTTTAGAACGATCTTATATAAAAAAAAGGTTCTCATATGTTACACAACTATTATAGTTTGATAATTACAAGTGGTGTTTTGAAGCCTATTTTTCAGAATTTTGCCTCCTGAAAAGCAAAAAATCAGTTAAAACGTGTCATTTTCTGTTTGTAACTGTTTCTATTTTGGGAAAGGGGTTGGAGTTAGAAATGGTGATATGGAAGGGAAATATAGTGATATATATTTCATGTTACAAGATTAAAGAGGGGTTGGACCCTTGGGGGATAAAGACTTGTTTATTTCTTTGAAGTTAATGCAAAAGTTTCCTCTTTCTGAAATTTGAGATTCATCACGGTGTTTATGTTCAGTATATGTTTCTTGTATATCATTTCCATGATTATGTTTTTCTGCTAGCACTGTCTGAGGGTAAGTGGTAGGAATTCATCTATGTTTTATGCTCCTTTCACACCGATGATGCTTGTTATGTATTAATGGTTACTTTTACAAAATTCATCTTATTTGATGCTCTGTTTAGTAATTAATCTTTGTGTCATTTCTTCTAAATCCACATTGGAGATTCATCCACTAATTGATCCCTGTAGTGTAGTGGGATTTCTTCTCCTTTCCATCTCTCATCTCATCTAATTTATTTTCTAAGCATAACACTTATTTTGCCTCAAATTTGTAGAAAGAAACCAACTAGTTGTTGACTGTAAAAACATTGAAATTTAGGCCTGGACTCCATTGCCCAATGGTACCTTTTCCTTGTTTGTCCTACCAACCATTTTAAAACATTAGAAAACTTGTCCTATTGCAAAATCTGACCTCTGTGCCTTTATTGATGAAACCCTTGAGTTATTACCAGTCATTAGACATATGAGAGAGCTATCTCTGGTTGTATAGGTCAAAATACAATCTAAAGTTGGTTGAAACGGTTACCTCAGGGTTTTCTTTGATACATCCCAAAGAAATTTCCAAGTGATAACATTTTTGCACCACTGCCGAGGACTGAAAGTTGCATTTTCCCTGGGAGAACGATAAGGTTTGGACTTGATTTCTAATGGTGGACAGAGGTTAGACACAAGAAGGTTGTACATTTCCACTCGACGACTCCAATCAAGCTTCAAATGTGATTAAGATACTCCACTAGAGGACGAGATCCATTGATAGAGGTATGAAAGGACATCATGGGAGAAAACAAGTACCTAAAGTTGAGTTTTTTCCAAGACATAATATTTTTTGTTATTAATTACCTTTTCTCCTTTCCTAAACATGCTAAATTATTTTTCTTTACTTGCTGCATTCAAATGATGATCATGATAATCTTACACTTGTATATCCTCCTCTTAAATTTGTACATATATCTCCTCATTATATCACTGATTTTGATCAAAATATTCCATCTGAGCCTTGTGATGACCATAGCCAAGTTGATGAGACTCATGAAATCAAGGTTGATATCTCACCTCATGTACTTGATCCAACACCCTTCAAGATTCAATAGAGTCATAGACCTTTAAAATTACCTCACATCGTTCATAATTTTCCTCCAAAACACTATAAGTACCTACCTGTGTTTGATGGAGAACCTAATACCATCACAACTGAAAAACACATCCAAGATTTTGAATATTTTATAGATTTGTTTGATATTGATCATGACGATGTTTGTATGAGGGACTTCTCTCAATCTTTGAAAGGGGATACCAAAGATTGGTTTAAACACTTGCAGCTAGAGACAATTAGCTCATGGGAGGAATTGAACAATGCCTTTTTGGAATTTTGGGGCAAGATGAAATATTTGGATCTACATCTTACAGAGTTCTATGCCATGAAAAGGAAGAGCAGTGAAACTATTTCTACATTTAGTAGAAGGTCTTCCAGTATTTATTACAAGTTTCCCAAATAAATTCAACCCATTGAAGCTGCTGTCATGCTCCATTATGCAACAACCTTTCATCCAGATTTGTCTTTCCTTCTGATGGAAAGAATATTTAAGTCCTTATAGAAAATGTTTAATGATGCTCAGGAGATTCAACACAATATTCAAGCATGTAAATAGATTCAAAATGGGGATTTGGATGCTAAAGAACATGACAGTGAATATGAACAAAAAACAGTTGATTTGAATTTTGAGCAGAGGGTTAATAATATCATATGTCCTCTTGAAGTTTTAAATGATGATGATTTACAAAGGATTATATTCCACTTATTGAAAAAGAAGGTGATAAAATAGATTTTGATCCTTATCATGATAAGCATGGGGTTGATTGTTTTATGTATTCATTTGTAGACAGTCAAGAAAATGAATTTGCAAATCAGCTAGTTGAAGAGTAGGTTGATGTCCCAAGCTTTTTCCTGTTAGATGCTATTGCATATGTTGTTGATTTGCCTATATATGATGAAGCTGAAGATGATTATGATGTTGAATTTCTAGAACAACCAACTGCATGTTCTTTATCAGAAAATGTTCCTTTTCAACAGTGTAATGGGAGCAATCAACCTACATATCACAGTTACAAAGAAGAATACGAAGAAAGTACCGAATCCACTGAAGGAAATTATTTACCTTTATGCTTTTATTCATTTAAATTGTTGAAAGAAAATTTTAAGATCATCATTGAAGCAAAGGAATGTGTGTTGATGCAAAATCACACTGATTCACTAGAACAAATTGACAAGAAATTGCAACAATCTTCTCATGTGTTTGATGACCCTGTTGCTTGTTATATGAAAGGTTTTATTAGTTCAAAATTGCAGCCATTGGTCGAAGATGGATCTGAAAATGTAGATGATGATGATGAGTTGTTTCCCAAATCAACCATGTCCTTCTTGCCATAAGGGGTTTCATTGCAACAATTTAATACATATCTTCAACCCTTTCATGACAGCCACCAGTTTGAGATTTATGGAAGCAGAAATCTAGTTGGAGGGATCATACAAGATGATAGTCTTGTGCAATATCCTGAAATCATTTTTGTTTCTTTTCAAGATCCTTTTGCAACATATTTGGAAACAACGAATGGACCTAAGTTTTTAAATTTGGTCAATATTGAAATTGATGAGTTTCCATTGAGAGGGTTTTCCCTTTCAATACTGATCAAAGATACTCAAGGAATTCAACCCGTGGACAAGACACTTGCATGGTTGCACTGGAATTTTGATTTCACCTAATCAAATAGCTCATAGATTAGCTTAGTGTAGGGAGCAGTTTGAATAAGCTTAGCATGGCGAACGTTTATTTCATCATTTTTTAGTTTGTATTTTCAGTTTGGGTTTAGTTCAGTTGTAGAATAAGTTAGTGGCGAAATAGATTACAGGTTGCAGATCATAATATATGGCTTGGGAACAACCAAATAGATAAGGAACCTAGTCTACTATTCTTTATTACCTCATAAGGAGGATATCATCCACATTGAAGCCAACTGTTAGCACCATGATTTTTATAGCTAAGGTTAGAGGTTTGTTAGCACCAATATTGTTTTTATGCTTGGCATCATCTAACGTCTCCAAGGGTCAGTTTAAAAAGGAAGATTTATCATTTATTATTTCCATTTCCATTTGCAACTACGCGCTGCAAAATTTTCTATGCACCACGTAGAGGATTTTGTCGCGCAGGGGATTTTGTAGCGCCGAGGATTTTTCCGCACATAGGTTTTTGCCACGTAGAGGGTTTTATTGTGCAGGGGATTTTGTCGCATAGGGTATTTTGTCATGCAGAGGGTTTTTCTGCGTAGGGGATTTTGTCACGCAGAGGATTTTGTCATGCAAAGTATTTTGTCATGCATAGGATACATGGCACACTGTGTAAATGACTGGTTTAGTGGTAAACTTCAAGATCACTTTCTGACCAACAAGAGAGGAATTGTGAAAATCTTCGAGAGGAGTTTGTCTAGGACAAAACAAATAATAAAAACCTCTCTTATATTTGCAAAAGGTGTCATGGATTGGGATATTCAAAGGAATATTTGAGCCCTATTTTTCAGTTTCATGATTTTTTGTTTGAGACATGTTTTTGTGACACGTATTCCAACGAGCTAGAGATGAATTTCAAGAAATTGAGAGAGGTTTTTCTGTAGAACGATCTTACCTATAAAAATCGTTCTCATATGTTTGTTAGAATATAGAATATGGCATGCTCATTTTACCATTGATGATACCCTCGTCACCCAACCATCGACCGAAGCCTCCCTCCGAACACCTTAACCTTGACTGAGAATTCCTCCGAAAGAAAACCCTAGGCTAGATAGCCAAACAAAGAGTAGAACACCTTTCTCCAAGGATAGCGCATCACAAAAAGATGATTAGATAGTCCAAACCCTATCCAAGAGATATTCAAGCCAATACTGAAAACTTGATGTTGCTGCAGCTGCACCAACAACTCTCCTCCAAACCTGCACACAAGACTGCAACTGCAATGCGCACCAAACTGGGAACTGCAATTCTGAGATGCTACAAATGAGAACTGACACCCTGTATTTCTAGTAGTCCTGCTAGTTTTGCTGGGGCCAACTTATCCTTCTGGATATGTGTCTGTTCAATATATTATTATTATTTCTGGCCGACTTCTTCTCTTGGAGGCTAATAGCCTAATATAAATTATCTTCTTGACCCGACAAGGCTTCTAGGGTTATTAGCCAACTCATTAGGGTTTCTCTTACTTCCCGGAGTCTTCTATTCTCATCAGGTTCACACGTGGAGGTAAATACCTCTCACAGCTACCATAATATTAACACTCCCTCCTAGCTAGAGAGGTATTTACAGGTAATGGACTTGAGCAAAAAACATACCATTTACCCGATAGCATCAATATAGTCATCTAGACTATTTCATGACTAGATCATAAGCATCACCATCACCATTAGCTGCATCAACTCTCGAAACCATACTTCATATGAGTAATTATATATGATGCTGGATAAGTCACTCTCACCATAGAGTGATACAAGAGGAGTAAAAGTTATAAACTGTTTTCCATCTGGAAAATCTCTGTTCATCATCCATCTGAATGATCATTATCTCCAATAAACTGTTGATAGTCTTCAAAGCAATTAGAACAAGGATAGAGCACAACTATGTCTATTCATAGTAGTACATAACTACAATCTAGTGGTTCACTACCACATCAAGTAACCCACAAGTACTTGATCAGCAATGTATGGTTGCGAACAGTGAAACATATTCACCACAGTAGTCCTCATCTACTGTCATACAGTCTTCATAACAAACATCTGATAGCATCCTACATAGAAACAATGTTATGATATAAACTGATTTGTCTGGGCTAATCTTTCACTCACATTTGTGAGCTCTGAAAGAATATCTGCCACATGAACAATGGAACACATCCACCATAGTAGTCTATATCTATTGTCTTCATAACAATCATCTGATGGCATCCTGCATAGAAAAATATTGTTAAAGATAAACTGAATCATCTAGGCCAATATTTCACTCACGTTTGTGAGATCTGAAAGAATGTCTGCCTTCATCAGCAATGGGCTATCTGTCCTATTCTTCACAAAAAAGGAAGAAGGATTATTTCTGATTTCTGAGCCTGGACCATTTCTCACCCTGGGCCATTCTTCCTACACTAATTAAAGTGCACTCTGGATAGAATGTATAAATCCTAAGAAATGTTTGGACCATTCCTCACCCTAGGCCATTCCTCCTACACTAATTAAAGTGCACCCTGGAGAGAATGTATAAACCCTAAGGAATGTCTGTCCTTGATTGTTGAGCCTAGACTATTCCCCACCCTGGGCCATTCCTCCGACACTAAACAAAGTGTAACCTGAAGAGAATGAGTCTGCCCTAAGGAATAACTGTTTGGACCATTCCCCACCTCGGTCCATTCTTCCGACACTAAAAAAATTGTAACCTAGAGAGAATGAGTCCGCCCTAGGGAATGTCTGTCCTACATCAACCTCCAAAATGAACCATTCTTCGAAACTGCTCACAACTATGAACTTTGAAAGAATGACGACATGACAAGGCGAACTATTCTACTTGACCACTACTTAGAGTGACTGCCAAGAAGAATGACTGTCCTAGACCACTCCCCATGTTAACCACAATGGGAAGTCACTGTCTATGATACATTAGCAATTAGTCTGCCTCCCATGTTAATTGCAATGGGAAGTCACTGTCCATCAGAAATCTCAATCCACTTTCCGAACAGGAAAGCATCTGTCCAATCTGGAATATTTTTCAATTACAAAGATAAATGCTCCCTCCTAACTGGAGAGTTATTTAAATCACAAAAATAAATGTTTTTCAAAAATATTTTTCCGTACCTTCTCTTAACTTGGAGAATCTTCCTGATTCCTGTCTTCTCTCGGAAATATACAAACTTGATTCTGGATAGAAGTTTTGTCAGGATATATGTTGTCTGCTCATCAGTGGGAATATACTTGAGCTTTACTTCTCCTTCCTGGACTTCATCATGGATAAAGTAATGATTGATTTCAAATGTACTTTAGTCTGGAATGCTTGTGAAGGCTTCATGTAGATCTGAACAATAGAGTATATCATGGTTGGAGAATTAGAACATATCCATGTGGCACTTCTTTTGTCATCATGAGATCTGATCTTCTGAGTAGTCATCCTTATGTTATAGGAAATCTTCACCACGCTTCTGTTGTGCACTAGAGGTTCTCCACCAAGTTATCTTCTTCTATCTGCATACAAGAGTCTCTTTCTGGTATGACTCAAAGTCTTGAGATTTCTCTTCATACGCTCTTTATTCAATTTCTCTGGAGAACATTCTTTGCATTCATATGATGTAGAATTCCAACTCATGGATGTTGCAGATGATATAATGACTTATGTAGAGATAAGTCTAGTTTACTGGAACAAGTAATCATCATAATCTTCTCCCTCCATCTGGGAGAACCTCTAGTTCTGGGTCTCGCAATGCTTTCATTCATAAGTCTTCTATACACTATTCTTCATCACAACTTCAATTTCTTCTGCTTGATTGCTTTTATTGGGTTCATATCAGGCTGGTAATCTTTTGATTCTTAATATTATGACTGGTTGTTCTGGCTTTTATTTCTTTGAATCTTCATGTTTTTCTTTTACTTTTCGGTCCATGGAGTTCTTATAGATTCCATGCCCTAGAGATTCCACTTCTTCCTTTCATCATAGGATCACAGATCTAGATGGACAACCATGAATGCTTTAAGGCTTCTCTTCGAAGAGGTCTTCTTCCGCGGTTGAGCTGAACACGTACTGTATTTTTATGGCAGCTACCATGGATATATATTTTATCATCTTCAATGGATCATAGGATTATATCCCTCCTAACCCTTGCTTTATGTAAGAGTGCATATAATTGGCTCCCTCCGTCTGATAGAGTCCATACTTCCATCTGCATCCTTATTGTCTTCTGCAATATATAATTGTCTCTTCTATCTGACAGAGTCCACGCTTCTGTCTTGTTGTCTTCTACAAAATGTCATAATTCTTTTTCTAATTTCCTCTTGATTATTTGACTTCTTTCTATCTTTGCTTCTACTAAGTTTCTTCATGATTGATTAAGCTTAATAGCTTCCACATGATTTGTATCTCATCTTTTCATGTGTATTATCTGATGATATCTCTTTTCATCTTGTTTGTTCTTCCATAGGTATAGTTCCTTTTGGAACACATTATTTTCCAAGAGATAGATATACAAGATATGTACAAAGACGATGCACGCAAGATATGTACAAGAAATAAGAAGAGTGTTGTTACCTTTTAGTAGAAGAAGTCTCTTCCATCCTGCTTAGTCTTCTTTGTAGGTTCCTTTTCTTCGGCAATCGATGCTTCATGTTTCTCCTTCCTTTTATTTAGCTCAGGACACTGATTCTTGTAGTGACCGTACTTTTGACAGTTGGAGAATTGTATTTCTAAAATGTCTTTCTCTTGATTTGGCTTCCTCCTTGAACCAAACTTCCTTTTGTTCCTGAAGTTCTTGAATCTTGCTGTGAAGGCTTGATGATCATACTTCTTTTGGGGTTTATCTTTTGCATTGATCCTTGATTCTTCTTGAGCACAACAAGTCCAAAGTTCTTCAAATGTCGAGTACTCCTTCCTTGTGTTCATGCTTGCGGAAAATGCATCCCATGTCTTGGGAAGACCATTGAGTACTATGTTCACCAATTC
>ML778964.1:351879-363631 GCA_009831015.1 Picea engelmannii
ACTTGTCCAATGTTTCTGACTGAGAAGAGATTTGTTAGGGCATTGTACATCTTCTTCGATGAGTCAAGATGGGAGATGTAGGGTATCAAGTGGTCTTTTATGGAATCCACTATGATACTCATGGCATTGATGTCAACATCTTTTAACTTCTCCATAGCTGCAACGTTCTGCAGTTCCTTCTCTTCTCCTTCTTTAAACTCTGGCTTCACGATCTTTCCTTCCACATATCCAACACTTTATTCTTAGCAAGGATGAGTTCAATCCTTGTCTTCCATGCTCTAAAGTTAGAGGCTCCATCTAGCTTGTTCTCAGTCTTCATAGAGTTCATCATGGCTTGCTTGACTTGGTCAAACCCTAGATTTGACTAGAAATCCAAACTTCACGTCTTGGTCTTCTGAGAGTTCCAGGAGATGCACTAGGCTAGGGCGCACTGATCTATCCAAAGATTAGGTCAATCTCATCACTTAAGGTGCCTCAACAAGAGGTTTAGGGTTTCTGCAACTGCTTCTGCTAGTAACCCTAGCTGCAGTGCTTTTGGAAGCTACTCCTGCTAGTAACCCTAGCGGCAGTTCCTCAACGAGCTTAATATCTAGCGGCTATGTTTCCATTCAACGTTTTAGGCTGACTGAAGGGGTGTGGACCCATAACCTGTTAGAATATAGAAGATGGTGTTCTCATTTTACCATTGACGATACCCTCGTCACCCAACCATAGGCCGAAGCCTCCCTCCGAGCACCTTAACCTTGACTGAGAATTCCTTCAGAAGAAAACCCTAGGCTAGATAGCCAAACAAAGAGTAGCGCACCTTTCCCCAAGGATAGCGCATCACAAAAAGTTGATCAGATAGTCCAAAACCTAGCCAAGAGATATTCAAGCCAATACTAAAAACTTACTACTGCTGCAACTGCACCAACAACTCTCCTCCAAACAAGAATGCAACTGCAGTGCACACCAAACTAGGAACTGCAATTATGAGATGCTACAAATGAGAACTAGCGCCCTGTATTTATAGTAGTCCTGCCAGTTTTGCTGGGGCCAACTTCTCCTTCTGGATATGTGTCTGTTCAATATATTATTATTATTTCTGGCCGACTTCTTCTCTTGGAGGCTAATAGCCTAATATAAATTATCTTCTTGATCCGACAAGGCTTTTAGGGTTATTAACCAACTCATTAGGGTTTCTCTTGCTTCCCAGAGTCTTCTATTCTCATCAGGTTCACACGTGGAGGTAAATACCTCTCGCATCTACCATAATATTAACAACACATATATTACATTTTGATCATTAAAAGTGGCATTTTGAAGCCTATTTTTCATAATTTCGCTTCCTGGAAAGCAGGAAATTAGTTAAAACGTGCCATTTTCTGTTTGTAACTGTTTCTATTTTGGGAAGGGAGTTGGAGTTAAAAAAAGTGAGATGGAAAGGACCTATAGTGATATATATTTCATGGTACGATATTAGAGAGGGGTTGGACCCTTGAGAGATCAAGACTTGTTTATTTCTTTGAAGTTAATGCAGAAGTTTCCTCTTTCTGAAATTTGAGATTCATCACAGTGTTTATGTTCAGTATGTGTTTCTTGTATATCATTTCCATGATTATGTTTTTATGATAGCATTGTCTTAGGGTAAGTGGTAGGAATTCATCTATGTTTTATGCTCCTTTCACACTGATGATGCTTGTTGTGTATTAATGGTTGCTTTTACAAAATTCATCTTCATTTGATGCTCTATTTAGTAATTAATTTTTGTGTGGTTTCTTCTAAAGCTGCATTAGATATTCATCCACTGATTGATGCTTGTAGTGTAGTGGGATTTCTTATCCTTTCCATATCTCATCTCATATCATTTATTTGTTGAGCATAGTTCATATTTTGCCTCGAATCTGCAAAAAGAAACCAACCAATTGTTGACTGTAAAAACATTGAAATTCAGGCCTTGACTCCATTTCCCAATGGTACCTTTTCCTTGTTTGTCCTACCAACCATTTTAAAACAAAAACAAACCTATCCTATTGCAGAATTTGACCTCTTTGACTTTATTGATGAAACTTTTGAGTTATTACAAGAAATTAGACATATGAGAGAGTCCTCTCTGGTTGTATAGGTCAGAATACAATCTAAAGTTGGTTGAAACAATTACCTCGAGGTTTTCTTTGATACAACCCAAAGAAATTGCTGAGTGATAACATGATCTTTTTAGATGAATTTGTTTGATCTAATCTTGTAGAGTATGAGTTCTTTGTTTCTGTTTGCTACCTATTGCAGGTATCAAGTTGCACTAAGGAGTTTGGAGATCAAGCTCATACTGGAAGTAATGAGGACAAACTTCGAAACAAGGTGCATCACACCCTTTCTCCCTCTGTCTTTCTGATTGTTTAAACTGAATTCGAAGGGATGTTAGTGTCCATTTGTAGTGTTTCCGTCTTGGTATAGGGGTCTACAATCCAAGGGAAAGTTCACGTGTTTGCAAGGGAATATTTCCATAACAACTGTTGTTTTACTTGTTGGACTATGATCCACCTTGGACTTGGAAAATTTCTCATCTTCACTTTCATTCTTGAAGGTCGATTGAAGCTGAGAAGGAACTCAATTTATCCATGTTTACTACCTTTGTTAACATTTCTTCAATATTCTGTCTAGTATGTATCTTTTCCAACTTCAATTGTCCATCTTTAAAAATGGATTGCACGAAATGGTACCTAGGTTGTATATGATTAGTATTAGAATGGAAGGATGATTTATTTGCAAGATGAATGACACTATAGCTGTCACAGTAAAACATGTTATTTTCTTTCTTCTTTCCCAATTCCTCCATAAACCTTTGTATCCAAATAATCTATTTACTAGCCTTTGTAGCAACAACATACTTTGCTTCCATTGTTGAAAGTGAAACAACCTTTTTCAATTTTTAAATACAATTTACTGTTGTTCCACCTACAGTAAACACATACCCTATGTTGCTTCTCCTGCTATCTTTATCACTTTCCATATCTGAATCAACATATCCATGTAGAACAATGTTTGAACCTCCAAAACACAATACATGAGTAGAAGTACCTCTCAAATACTTGAGAATCAATTTACTCCCCCCTAATGTTATTTTCTTGGATTGTTCATATACCTTCTCACAACTCTCACTGCATGTGCAACATCGGGTCTTGTGCACACCATAACATACACAAAACTTTCAACTTCTAATGAATAAGGGATCCTAAACATGTATTCTATCTACTCCTGTCTCTTGGGACACATTTCCTTGGTTAATTTGAATTGGGTGGCCAAAGGTGTACTAACTTGTTTTGCAGTCTACATTCTAAACCTATCCAACACCTTCTCTATGTACTCACCCTGAGACAATATCAATCTGTGATTTTTCTTGTCTCTTGTTATTTTCATACCAAATATTTTCTTTGCAACACCCAAATTCTTCATCGCAAATGAATTAGCTAATTTCCTTTTTATCACTTTTATACCCTACATGTTAGACCTTGCAACAAGCATGTCATCTACATACACTAGAAAGATAATATAGATTCCATTTTCTAGCCTCTTAAAATAAACACAGTGATCAAAATGACATATACTATAATCTTGTTCTGTCATAAACTTGTAAAACTTCAAATACCACTACCTTGGAGCTTGCTTTTGGGCCATACAATATCTTATTCAACTTGCAAAGCAAATTTTCCTTCCCTTTGACCTCATACCCATGTGGTTGCTGCATATAAATCTATTCCTCCAAATACCCATGGAGAAAATATGTTTTTACATCCAACTATTCAAGATGAAAATATTCTACTTCCATAAGACTTAAAATAGTCCTATTTGAAGTAATTTTAACAATAAGATAAAATATTTCATCAAAATATATACCTTTGTATTGTGAAAACCCCTTTACAACAAGTTTATCCTTGTACTACTTTTTTCCTAAATATTCTTCCTTCAACCTGTAAACCCATTTATTTTGCAATGCTCTTTTTCCTACAGGAAATTGAACGATGTCCCAAGTCTATTTATTTACCAAGGAATCCATTTCCTCTTTCATTCCTTGCTGCCACTTCCTTTTAGTGTCTACCTGCATTTCCTCTTCATAACTTTCTGGTTCACCAAAGTCAGTCAACAATAAATAATACAATGAAGGAGAGTATCATCGAGGGGGTCTAATTAACCTAGTATATATTCTAACAACACTTGCGAGAGTTTGAGGTTCCTGTTGCTCCTTTTGTTGTACATTTTTGTTTTCTCGTACCTTTGGAATTTCATTTTCTTTGATTTCATCAAGCATTGTGTATTTTGTGTTTTCCTTTTCCTATTTCTTTCCCTACAATTGATCTTTGTACATGACCTTTTCAATGAATACCACATCTCTACTCCTAATGATTTTATGATTTTCATAATCCCATAAGAAATAACTAAAATCATTAACACCATATCCAATAAAGACACACTTCTTGGATTTTGCCTCAATCTTTGTTCTATTTTCTTTATCAATATGGACAAATGCTTCACAACCGAAAGTCCTCAAAAAGCAGTTTTCCTTTTTACCTGTCCATGCCTCCTCTGTAATTCCACCATCCAAGGAGATTGAAGGCCCTTTATTTATTAAGTAAACAACAATATCTACAACATCCGCCCATAACTATAAGGGAAATCCAACATGCAATCTCATACTTGCACGTTCCATGATTTCCATGTTCATCCTTTCTGACACACCATTTTCTTATGGTGTTCCTGGAACTATCTTCTCTCTACGAATCCCATGGTATGAACATTAATCAACAAACTACTTGCTGCAATATTCACTTCCATTGTCTGATCTAAGACACTTCAACCTTTTTCTTGTCTCATTCTCAACCAAATCTTTCTATTTCTTAAAAGGGTCAAAAACATCAGATTTTTGTCGAATGCAATAAACCCAAGTTTTTCTAGTTGCATCATCAATAAAAGTAACATAATAATGAGAGCCACCAAGATATGATACATGAGTTGGTCCCCATACATTTTTATGCACAATATCTAACTTTTCACTCTTCTTTTCCTTTCCAACCCTGAGAAATCTAGCTCTCTTTTGTTTTCCATAAACAAAGTGTTCATATAAATCCAAATAAACTTGTTCAAGATTTGGTAAAAAATTCCTTTTGTGAAGTATATGAATGCCCTTCTCACTCATGTGTCCAAGCCTATGTTGCCACAATGTTGTATCCACACCTATAGAAGCTAAAGAGATTGAAGAGTCAACATTACTAGTACATAAACACAATGTACCCACCTTCTCTCATTTTTCCATTACCAGTGATCCTTTAGTGACCTTCCACGCCTTATATGTAAATGTATATATACAACCTTCACTTTCCAATTGTCCTGTTGTAATTAGGTTTCTTCTCAGATCTGGTATATGTCTCACCTCTTCCAATAACCATTGGTTTCCATTCTTTTGATTTATTTGTACCTTACCCATTTCAAAAATTTGACATGGTTCATCATCACCCAAATAAACCTGTCCAAAATCACCTTGAACATAATCTTGGAAATATTTCCTATGGGGTGTGGCATGAAATGAATCCCCTAAATCTACTACCCAAGATTCAATAATATTATCTAAAGAAAGAATCAAAGCATCTTGTAACACATCACTTGATACATTTGCTTCCTGATTTTTCTCTTGCTTTCCATCTCTTTGATTCTTTGGAGCTCTGTAGTCTTTCTTCAGATGTCCTTTCTTCCCACAATTCCAACACTCTATCTTTCCTAGTTTGGATTTGGATCTTCCCTTCCTAGAATTCCCATGGTTCCCTAACCTCTTTCCTCTATCCTTTTGTCTTTCCATGTTCTCCATGGTCAATGCATTACTTGATGTCTCACCTATGCTTTTCCATTGCATTTCTCTCTAAGGATAACACCAACAACTATTGACGTTTCTCCAATTAGTAACATCAAGAAGACATTCTCCTAGATTGGTCGTGCGGATTTGACCAAGAGAGAATGATACATTCACTCATGGGGCCATGCTGATTTGGCTAGTGGTGAATGACTCAAGGGAAATTTTTCTCCTATTATTAATGCTGATTTGACGAGGAGAAAAAAAGACTTGATATGCTCTCACATTTATTGCTCCATGATGGAGTGATCTATTTTTTATAGGGCATGTTTGACTCGTTTATAAGTCTAGTCTAATGTTGAGGATGTAGGCTCAGGAGACCTCTTGTGATGAGGGGATTCTCGATGGATATACTCAACATTAGATCCCTATATTAATTATACATGCATGTGAGGATATGATACATCAACAAGGCTCATGAACAACTTTTCTAGTGAAGAAGAAATTACAAGAAGACAAGACAAACCATTGAAGAAACCCCATAAAGCATTAAAGAAGATATTGAAGACAAAAGTACAAGTCGACCCCACAAGTAAATTAAAGGTGACTCAAACTATATAAATAAAGGTTGGATCATTTCATTTTTACCAATCACACAACTCTTCTGATCAAGTGCACAAGTCCCAGTTGCAGTTGCAATTGCCAGTTACAATTGCAGTTGTAGTTACCAGTTGTGCACATTTTTAGGTGCGTTATCTTGTCTAGGGTTTGCTATCTTTGAGGGTTCTTCCTCATACAAGGGAAAAATTATTTATGTGTTGGGTTTATTCATATTGATGGTGATGTACTTATTGGCTAGAATTATTCTTAAGAAAAGTTGTTGAGTTTTCTCCCAAGGTTGGGTTTCCTAGGATAAAATCTTGTGTCTACTATGCATGGCTATCTTTCTATGATTCTATTGTTTCCATTGCAAATTTATTTTGGTTGAGATTTTCAATGTCTAATTATTTTATGATAATAGTGGCATTAAATTCTGTTTGAAATCATAAGGAAATAATTATCAGATCTGAAAATTGAAAATTCAACATGGTATCAGAGCTTGGGTTCTGAAGAGAAGGAGATCATCTTGAGACATATTGTTGGGTACAAAACATGAGTGTTCTTCTTATTCTTCTTATTCTTATTTTGGGAAGGTTACAGGTGAAAAATCTAAGAGAGCTAAGGAGTTAGCTCTGAGAGGGAGCTACATTGACTGTTGTAGGTGGAAATAGGTTAGATGGTCTCTGGTTTGAGACATGGAGCAGACCATCTAGATGAAGAGTTGTAGAAAATTGTAGCTCAGTGGTGTGGAAAGATGGGAGTTCTGGTGGATTGGAAGAGAACCCAACCCTATGAATGGAATTCCAGTGAATTTTCATGGTGATTTACAATGGGTGCAACTCAGGTTCTTTGACATAGACGAGATAGCTTCAAATGTTTGGTAGGTTGATGAGATATAGTCTTCATCGAGCCAATGAGGTGCACATTGTCGAGGTATGGAAAATGTATGAGGTATTTGTGCCTTAGGAGAAGAGGAATATGTTATAAGCTTCTATAAAGAAGGTTACTTTTGTGGGATACAATGATACTTTGAAGGCCTACATGATCTACATTCCAAGACAACGTCAGATTGAGGTTAGTCGTGATGTTACCTTTGATGAAGAGGTAGCCTTCAGGAGGTCTAGAGAATATCATATGGAGATCGATAGTGAGGAGAAGGAGGCTCCAAAGGATGAGAATATAGATCCCTTTGGTCCATTTGTTCATCCTTAAGACTATTAGGAGGAGTAAGTAGAGCCAACACATCCAGTGAATCTACCTAGAGATGTTGTCGTGACTAGGAAGAGGCCAACATGGATTCATGACACTTTGTAGGATGCAAAGAGGCATGTATCTCCTAGTGGTACTTTCAAGGAGAGAAAATGACCTCGGAGGTTCTTGATTTATAAGTCATTGATGAGTCACATCATTGATTCCAAACCTTCTAGTTATGAGGAGGAAACAGGTCAATAAGTTTGGAAGGATGCCATGATGGAAGAGTATCAGTCCATCATGAATAATGATGCATGGGAAATAGTTACGAGACCAGAGGGGAAGTCACTGGTGACTTCCAAGTGGATATACAAGATAAATCATGCAAAAAATGGAAGCATCGAGAAGTACAAAGCGAGGTTTGTGGCGAGAGGATTCTCTTAGAAAGAGGGAGTGGACTATGAGGAAACTTTTTCTCCAGCCTCTAGGTACACTTCCATGAGGACTATTAATTATCTTGCTTCAGTTATGGGTTGGAGATTACATCAGATGGATGTGAAGGCCACATTCCTCAATGGTGTGATTGAGGAATAAGTCTATTAGAAAAATAGGATCGCAGAGCAATACAAGAAGACAAATGCAAAAATAAAACACAAAAGATACACAATACAATAAAGACATAGATATATGTGGTTCACCCGACGTGGGATATATCCACCAGAGAAATTATGAAGTTCTTCCTTTATTATTGTCTAGAAAATGAAGGGATACTACCTACAACACACCCACTATAACTTCCTCTTATTTCTCTCATAGTCTCCTCTCTCAAAATAGAATATTCACAATAATACAGAGCCACAATACAATTCCCTCATAAAATAGGGTTGCTTTCTAGGGAAAAAAACCCTAATATAATCTCTACCATTAGATATGTGAGTTAATGATGAACGATCAATATTGACTATGAAATTACAATATACATTTACAAGGCAATTTTTTCTTCAGGGGCTTCGCTCCTGAACCCCATCAAGGGACGCTGCCCTCAGACCTTGCAGGGGGCAAGGCCTCCTTGTAGGCCGTCGTGTGGAGGGGTGTACAATATTCCAAGGTGCACATTCTTCATGGGGTATAAACAAGGTTGAAAACAAATATCTCTGAATTAGGAAGATAATTAGGCTCCACAACCAACAAAGTCTACATAGAGAAACCTCAGGGATTTTTGATACATGGGAAGGAGTCTCATGTTTTCATATTAAAGAAGGCCTTGTATGGACTCAAGTAGGCACGCAGGGCATGGTACTCTAGTATTGATGGATACTTGATGAGTTTGGGCTTCACTAAGAGTGATGGAGATCCCAACCCTTACGACAAGGTTGTTGATGGTGATCCATTGATATTGGTACTATATGTTGATGATCTGTTCTTTATGGGGTAGAGAGGCTCATTGTCGGGTGCAAGAGGGAGATGGATTCAGAGTTCAAAATGAAGGATATTGGACTAATGCATTATTTCTTGGGATTGGATGTGTGGCAGAAACCAGGTGAGATATTCCTCGGACAAGGGAAGTACACAGTTGATATCTTGAGCATATTCGGTTTGATGGACTGTAAGTCCATGGCTACACCTATGATGAAAAATATGAAGAAGATGGTTGATTCCTGTTTATATTAAAATTTGGTGGATCCCACTATGTACATGTAGTTGATTGGATCCTTGATGTACCTAGTTAACACCATGCTAGATATTTTCTTTGTAGTGAGAACCTTGAACCAGTTTATGGTTGAGCTGAGGCACTTCCATTGGGTTTCAACAAAGCATGTGTTGAGGTACCTGCATGGTAAAGTTGTACATGGTATGATATATGTATCAGGTGGTGAAGTGAGTCTGCAGGGATATACTAATTTTGATTGGGCATGGAGTGCAATAGACAGAAAGAGTACCTTGGGGTGTTGCTTCAGCTTAGGATAAACTATGATAGTCTGGTTTAGCAGGAAGCAAACTTCTGTAGAAATCAATATTGTGGAAGCCTAGTATATCACAACCAGTGTTACAAGTTGCGAAGTAGTATGGGTTCAGAAGATTCTTGCATGACTATTTGATCAGGAGTTAGAGACGACCTTAATACATTGTGATAATCAAAGTTATGTCAAGATTTCAGAAAATATAGTATTTCATGACAGGTCGAAGCACATTGAGATCAAATATCATTTCATCCGAGACATGGTACATACAGGAGTAGTAAAGATACAATTCATATCCATAGATGAGAAGATTGCAAACATTCTCACCGAGCCTCTTTCTAAGGTGAAGTTTGTATAATTTAGAGACAATCTTGGCATGATGCATAATGTCTCCCTCACTCAGAGGGAGTGTTGACGTTTCTTCATTTAGAAACATTAGGCAGACATTCTCCCAGATTGATCATGTTGATTTGACCAAGGGAGAATGAGTGTTGGCCCTTGACCAAGTTTTGGGAGATACTTGGTCATGTTTGACCATTTTTGGGACTTCGACAGCCATCGAAGGAGGAGCACAAGACAGAGCGGAGATCATGGGATCTTGACCCACTTTTGGGTCCGTTTTGGGTTTTTGGGAATATGTAACGGGATTGGTATATTGGCCCATGGGTTTTTACCCATGCTTAGGCCTATTTTGTATGTATAAATAGTAAGAGGATATAGAGGCATCTATGTGATGTATGCTAAGTGCAAGTAAGGTCTGTAAGTGATTTGTGCCTACATGAGACTTACAGGGCTAAGTGCTAGTCATTGTAGGAAGTTGGAAAAGGCTTTGTGCTGTAACGTAAGGAAGAGTGATATAGTGAGCTGCGCAGATCTTATGTCCTGTGCGCAGTAGGGTTTTGGTGGCTCTGTGCTATAATCGATTGAAGACACTAATAAAGAATAAGATTTGGTGGATGTAGCGCCAGGGTGGGGGTGAACCGCGTAAATCTGTGTGTTATGCTTTGTGCTTCAACTTGATGTGTTTATCCCTTGTTTTGCTAAGTGCTTTGATATGTTTAGATAGATCTACTTATGCTTTGTGCTTCTTAGAGGTGTGTGAATGTTATATATGACATGTATGAAGGTGCTTAGTGCTGATTTACCGGATCTGATCCGCTTTACTATTGCTAAGTGGTAAGATACCTTAGATCTAAGTAAATGTTGCGATGCTCTGTGCTATCTGTGAAGTATAGTAAGGGTTTAATATTGACGAATGATCGGTGCTAAGTGATCTATAAGTGATATAATCACATATCTTTGTCCCAGCTAAGGTTGCAAACACTTGAGTCTTGCAACCACCCCTGCCTCTACCTTGGGTGAGACTTCATCTGCTTCGCAGGTGTTGCCGAAAGGGCCAATAGTTAGGACTTTGTTGGTGCGATCTTGAGCGTTGAACCCTGGGTCTGCCCCTATGCCAACAAATGGTTCTGTTGGTGGGACCTGAAACTGTGATTGCTAGGAACTAAGAAAGAGGAAGATCTGTGCAAAGATTTATCCTGAAACTGTGAAATCTCTGTGCGTAGATCTGTGCCCTAGTGCATGGTATTCTACTTGATCTGTAAAGCTTTGTACTAAAGAAAGAAGGTTAGATCTGAGAGAAAGAAGCCCGATCTGAAGAAAGAAGGCCAGATCTGAAAGAAAGGAGGTTGGAACTGTAGAAAAGAAGCAGGATCTGAAAGCTTTGTGCTCCAAGAAAGGTAAAAGTGAGAAGTTCTGATTGAAAGAGGTAAGATCTGTAAGCTTTTTTCTCTGTTAAAGGTAAGAATAGTTAAAAGTTCTTAGATCTGAAAGATTTGTGCTCTGTAAAAGTAAGATAAGTGGAAATTTTTGTTTCTAAAGCATGGATCTAGGTATGTTTGATCGATTTTTTCCTAGCTTAAAAAATAGGGCATTAATAGATGAAAGAAGGTTTGATATGAATAGATCTAATAAGAATAATGATAGATATGTTATACCTATGCATAGAAAGAATGTTTGGACTAAAAAATGGATGCAGGTGTTGGAATATTGATTGTTGTCATTGATGTCAACCCTAGTCATGGGTTTTGGACCGCAAGATTGATAAAGGTATTTGGACATGAAGGAAAATGCACATGCATATACAACACCCATGAATGGATAGTATACATCATGATGTTTC
>ML778964.1:368483-408647 GCA_009831015.1 Picea engelmannii
TTTGGAAGTCATTACTTCCCTTGAACAAAAACTATTGATTATTTCTCATATATTGTGCATGGTGTATTGTGGTGTATTGGTGTAACTCTTCTACTATTGTTCATTGCTCATTGGATATAATTGAATGGTTTAAGTATAAGTTGTTTTTTTTTTTTTAAATTGTACTTGATACTGATTCACCCCCCTCTCAGTATCAACAACAGGATCCTAGAAAGAATTTGTTGTAGGTTAGCTACCATGATCCTAGTAAGCAGTACATAAGAGGTTGGGGATCATTTAAAATAAAGAGAGGTTTGACCCTCTATTACAGTTGCATAAGACCAAGACATCTTGATAAGGAATGCCCTGGAAGAATACCTAGTTGTCTTTGTTGCAAATCCATGGAACATGAAGTGTTGGATTGCCCTAGAATGATCACTAAGCTTGAAGGAATGAATCTGAATCAAGGAAATCCTGAGGCAGATCCAGAAAAGGAAGAACCCCAACAAGAATCATAGAAGGTATTGATACGAGTAAAAGAGACCCTGAATGATCACCGACATGTCATCTTATCAGAGATCTTCAAAGAGAAGGAATGCATCGAAGCAAGAATAGGGGACTTCGACATTGACTGTCTCCTGGATGAAGAAACACAGATGAATATTATGTGAGAAAGAACCTGGGAAGCTATAGGAAGGCCTGCTATGATCTCTTCCCTAGGAGGAATAAGTTTATTCAGAGGAAATTTAGTAAACCTATGTGGAAGGCTCGCCCGGATACCTATGACTGTCAATGGAGCTTTGACATAAGAGGAATTTGATATTATTAAATTTGTTGAAGATAGAGCCTTGTTTACCATGCTAATAGGAAAATATTGGATTGATAGAGATCAAGCCAGATGAAAGGAGGAAGAAGAAGTTTTGGAACAGAAGAAGCAAGAGTTAAAATACTTTATGACCAAAAGGATCGCACACTTGATTGAGGAACAGAAGAGCAGATCACAGATATTTAATACTAGCAACTTAGATGTCGAGGCTAAGAGAACACTAGAGGACCCCCAGAAGATTGAATTATGTATCCCAGAAAAGGAAGAAGTATTACACAGGAACCCTGGGAAAAAATTTCAACAATGCGAAGTAACTAAGACCAAAGAAGAAAAGACTCATAATGATAAAAGAATTACCGAGATGAATCTCATTGGAAAGAAGGCTAGAAAGTTAAGAAAGAAAAGGGATAATACTGAAATGTTACAGGAGGTTCTAGAAGAGACCTCACAGAAAGACAAATTGCAGAATTGGAGCTTCGTTGAGATATCAGAACAATGACATAGAGTACTTCACCATGACGAAGCAATATAGCCGTTGGACCGATATATCCGTTCGACTTCCGCTCTGAACGAGAAGAAAAGCAATCAAGAGGCATCATCAGACTGTTAGGCCATGCCATAACGGATTGAATAGGAGTTAATGAAGGGTCATGACCGTTGTGAGCCAACCGTTATCGACTAACCTATTTAGCACGTCACACCATGCACGAAGAACACTTTTTCCACATCAAGAATTTGAGCTCGCAACCTTGATTAAGATTGTCTAGTGATCATTACGCTCTTGCTTTCCATCTTATTACCATGTCTACATTACTTCGTGAACCCGATATTATTAACCCTGAGTGCGTATGTCCGAAGAGCTTAGCGCACTTGAAGAATCTATGAAGGAATTACTCACTGATCTCAGGACCGAGAAAGTCATGTCGAAAAGAAGGATGTCTGTAGGTGTGCAAGCATCATCAACAGGAGGAGTCCAAGCTTCTCCATTGACTTCTCACGGAGTAGGAACTTCTAGAATTGCGACAGAGATGATCTCGCGAATGCTAAGTTGATTCTGAGCATCTTACCTGTGTATATACCTCTTCTGAGTGGCGCAGTGAACAAAGACAACGTGCCCAAGGACTTTGAGTATGCTTTGGTCACTGCGTACCTCTTGAAAGGGGTGTATGTAGTTCGCATAGACCAGGATAAGATAGCAGCATTGAAGTTTAGCGACTTAAACCTCGACGAAATAAAGTCTTATAGTATGCTTGCCCCGCATAAGTATCTAACCAAGATGAAAGGAAAGAATTCAAATATTATGCCCCAGCCTTGGACTCGTAACCTCACGTAGTCTACCCTGCTTAATGTGATGAAGATCCCGCACTTCAGACGACATCAAGAAGTAAACACATGTGTTAAGTTGTTGTTATCCTGTTACCATGGAGGATATTTATAGCTGAACCAACATATCACAGTGGATCCGACCTCGATCCATCGGATCACCGAGCTTAGCATGCAAGGCCCCGACCCACAAGATTTTTACTCGAGAAAGGCCGTGGATCGTGCTCTTGTACAGAAGATAAAGGATACGTATGGTGATATCGAGAAGGGTACACGAGGCTACAAGGTAGCCTCTATCCAGAATGACGCAGTGCACCTAGTCTGTCAACTCATTGCTAGGAAATTAGTTTGCAAGAAGCGGCCCACCCAAGTGACCGGATTTGTAGTAGACCTCGCCGAGAAGTGCGTGGAGGGTGTACATATGAATTAGGCATAGTACCTTGTAAATTAGCTAGAGCTTGATTGCAGGGAAGCACAAGACCAAGGGTATGAGTTCCATTTCAACTGGCTTCTCATACTAATCGCATTCATTGCATGGGAAATGACAAAAGGTGAGACCTTCTCAGAGATCGACCCCTTTGAACCGTTGGCTGCGAAGTTCAGTACCCTGTGGTACTCGAACGATATGAATAAACAATGGAAATCGAATTCGTTCTTCATTCATATTATAATTAGTTGAAAGTAGCTATCCAGACTACACCACGCATCACTCTGAATACACTCCATAGGTCTCAGTCCCTGATGAAGTTCAGCGCAGACAGATACTTTCTCTACATCACATCGCGCACTGACGAGCACAAGCAACAATTATAGTCCTATTATAAATTAACAAAAGAATATCTGGAGGAGATCACAAAGGAATGGTTGGTGGAATTCCTTGTTCCAGATGACCCTGTGGAGATATCTGATGTAGATAGTCTAGAAATTGTGCAAGATATACCTAGACCTAGCATGCGACAAAAGATCAACGAAGTGAAAGACTTAAGCAGTGTCTCGGTGAAGACTACTTCCATCATGCCAGAGGAAGAGGGTGATGGAAAAGAGTTAGAATAAGTCGAAAAAAAGTACAGAGATGAAGCATAACTTTTTAAGAAGAGGAAGGGTTCACCTCAAAAACCTTCTTCTCGGAAGAAGTCTAAAGCTCTCGTGACTAAGCTGCAAAACACACTAACCCTAGACAACTTCAGCTTCATCATCACAGCTCTGAATGATGCTACAATGGATATAGTAGAGAAGCAAGAGACTAAACAAGAGGAGATGTACAGTCAGATCGAGATAGAGCTCCAAGGAGTGCAGTAGGTACTTCAGTCGAAGCGCATAGTCTCCACTGTGCCCCTGTTAGTCGGAACACTAGAAGAAGGAGATGAGCTAGCTTAACTCCACCAAATCATGGATTCAATCGAGGCTCAACTTTGAAAAGCGCAAGATGAAGCAGAGAAAGTCATACAGGCTTTGACACAAGTACAACGAGTACTTGTAGAACAACGTAGTGCTGTAGAACAAGAAAAGAGTGCTCTCCAAGCAAAATGGAATGATGAGAAAGCACAGCTATAGAAAGGAAAGGAACAGTTGTTGGCGGAGCAACTAGAGGTAAAGGAAGCGGTCAACAGAGCACTTCTCTCTGTGATAATCATTGAGGTACAGACCGAATAAATAATCCCACAACAGGTGGCACAACTTGAAGACGTGATCCAAAAACTACAATAGAGCACTGCAGATCTAGAGCTTCGCACAATACCTAATACCCCATAGGAGATCAGAGACCAAAGAGAATTAACTACCCGCAACATAGTTGACAGACTGAAATCTCTTTCCCTGGAGTGAAAGCAGCTGAGTAGCCATAGTGCCTAGACATATGAGAACCTCATCGATAACCCAAAGTAATATAAATTGGAGTCGCATCTCCAGGAGGCGAAGTATGAAGCTGAAAATCTACAGACACAGTCGAAGGCCCTATCACCCGTAGAAAGAATAAAGAGATCTCATGAGTAGCACATGGCCCAAAAAAAAATCCATATGATCCAGAGCAAAGTGATGGACGTGACTCAATGACTTCAACTGGTGCAAGATAAGGCATGTCAATTGTTCATAGAGGTTGAGAGCCAAGGAGCAGAGCTAGAACAAGTTGTGAGTTTAGCAGAACAACGCCTAGAGGGACCCATCAATGATGCACTCATACATGAGTTTTCTGAGCAAGAGGTTGTAGTACAACAACAGGTCAAAGTAGTTCGAGCCAATCTCAAAGCATTCGAGGAAACATTTCTTAGACCAGAGTGACTCAGGACGAGTCACAGGTGAGTGTTGGGGGCATGTTGGCCCTTGACCAAGTTTTGGGAGATACTTGGTCATGTTTGACCATTTTTGGGACTTTTACATTCGTTGAAGGAGGAGCGCAAGATGAAGCAGATATCATGGGATCTCAACCCACTTTTGGGTCCATTTTGGGTTTTTGGGAATATGTAATGGGATTGGGATATTGGCCCATGGGTTTTTACCCATTCTTAGGCCTATTTTGTATGTGTAAATAGTAAGAGGATAGAGCGACATCTATGTGATGTATGCTAAGTGAAAGTAAGGTATGTAAGTGCTTTGTGCCTATATGAGACTTGCAAGGCTAAGTGCTAGTCATTGTAGGAAGTTGGGAAAGGCTTTGTGTTGTAACGTAAGGAAGAAGGATCTAGCAAGTTGCGTAGATATTATGTCCTGTGCACAGTAGGGTTGTGGTGGCTCTGTGCTATAATTAACTGAAGACACTAATAAATAAGAAGAGTTGGTGGGCATAACCCCAGGGTGGGGGTGAGCCACGTAAATCTATGTGTTATGCTTTGTGCTTCGACTTGATGTGTTTATCCCTTCTTTTTCTAAGTGCTTTGATATATTTAGATAGATCTACTTATGCTTTGTGCTTCTTAGAGGTGTGTGAATGTTAGATCTGACATGTATGAAGGTTCTTAGTGCTAATTTACCGGATCTAATCTGCTTTACTGTTGCTAAGTGTTGAGATACCTTATATCTAATTAAATGATGCGATGCTCTGTGCTATCTGCGAAGTATAGTAAGGGTTGAATATTGATGAATGATCGGTGCTAAGTTCTCTGTAAGTGATATAATCACAGATCCGTGTCCCAGCTAAGGTTACAAACACCTGAGTCTTGCAACCACCCCTGCCTCTACCTCGGGTGAGACTTCATATGCTTTTGCAAGTGTTGCCGAAAGGGTCGGTAGTTAGGGCTTTGTTGGTGCGCTCTTGAGCATTGAACCCTGGGTATGCCCCTGTGCCAAAAATGATACATTCACTCACATTTCCTGCTCCAGGATGGAGTGATCCATTTTTTATAGGGTAGGTTTGACTTGTTTACAAGTCTAGTCTAATGTTGAATATGTAGGCTCAAGAGACCTCTTGTGATGAGGGTATTCTCGGTGTATCTACTCAACATTAGAGCCCTATATTAATTATGTATGCATGTGAGGATATGATACATCAAAAAGGATCATGAAAAACTTTTCTAGTGAAGAAGAAATGCCAAGAGGACAAGACAAACAATTGAAGAAACCCCAGAAAGCATTAAAGACGATATTGAAGACAAAAGTACAAGTTGGACCCACAAGTAAATTAAAGGTGACTCAAACTATATAAATAAATGCTAGATAATTCATTTTGACCAATCACACAACTCTTTTCATCAAGTGCGCAAGTCCTAGTTGGAGTTGCTAGTTATAATTGTAGTTGCAATTGCGAGTTCCAGTTGCCAGTTTCTAGTTGTGAAAATTTTTAGGTCCACTATCTTGTCTAGGGTTCACTATCTTTGAGGGTTATTCCTCATAAAAGAGAGAATTATTTATGTGCTAGGTTTCTTCATATTGATGGTGATGTACTTATTGGATGGAATTCTTCTTAAGAAAATTTGTTGGGTTTTCTACCAAGGTTGGGTTTCCTAGGATAAAATCTTATGTCTACTCTGCATGGCTATATTTTTATGATTCTGTTGTTTCCGATGTAAATTTATTTCGGTTGAGATTTCCAGTGTGTAATTATTCTATGATAAAAATGGCATAAAATTATATTTGAAATCATAAGGAAATAATTATTATATCTGAAAATTGAAAATTCAACAACAATGTCATCAAAATTCAGAGTGTTTGAACTAGAGACATAGTTACTTACAACCATGACCAAGTCGTTCCAACTTTTTGGCAATGAGCACAAGATTAGAATATCCCTAAACTCATCATAAAAGTACACTTTTACATAACTTAGCTGATTAGTAATTGTATTAACTTCATTTAAATGGTCGGAAATAGACCAACCTTCTAACATCTTCATATTAAATAATTGCTTCATTAGAAATACCTTATTGGAGGTAGAGGGTTTTTCATATAGTTTAGCCAATGCCTTCATCAAATTCTCCATTGTTGTTTCTTTTGAAATATTGAAATCCATAGACACTGCTAGGCACAATCATATCGTTCTCAGTGCCTTTTTGTCAAGAATCTCTCATTCTTCGTCCTTCATACTTGTCGATTGATTTTCTTTTCCTCCCAATGATAGGAAAAGATCCTTCTCATATAGATAGTCTTCCATTTTCATATTCCATGACTGGTATATTTGGATATTAAATTTCTCTACCTTAAACTTTCCATCTTCCACCATTTCTCCCACTCAAAAAAGGAACCCTTTTCCTATGAGTTACCTTTCACCCTGATACTAGTTGTTAGAAAAATGGGATCACAGAGAAATAAAATAAAAAAAATGTGGAAATAAAACATAGAATATACACAATACAACAGAGACACAAATATACATGGTTCATCCATTGTGGAATATGTCCACCAGAGAAATTTCCAGGCCCTTCCTTTATTATTATCCAACAAATGAAGGGATACAACCTACATCATACCCGTTGTAACTTTCTCTTCTTTCTCTCACAATTTCCTCTCTCATAATACAATATTCACTCACATCCACAGACGCAATACAATTCCCTCATAAAACATGATTTCCTTCTATGGAAAAACACCCTTATATAACTTCTACCATTATATCTACGAACTTAGAATGAACGGTCCAGATTGACTATGAAATTACAATATTTTACAAGGCAATTTTCCCAAAAAATTCTCTTTGTGAGTGCTACCCCTAAACCCTCACTAGGAGCGGGCTCCAAAATTTTTTGCTACCCCCCCTGGACCCACCTAGAAATAAATGTGGGGGGGGGGGGGGGGGGAATCCCCCCCACACCCCCCCATCAGGTAATTGAGTCCAAACGCGACTGAAACAAGACCTGTAAATCAGGAAGATAATCAGGCTCCACAACCAACAAGGAAACTTTGGAGGACTTCTAGCACAGACATGGCAAAAGGCTCCTGGGCCAAGTATTCCAAAATAATATAGTTGTGGTCATCTTGTGTGTTGTGCATTGAATAAAACCCTTTTGGGGGTGAAGCAGTGTGTCAAACGATGGTTTCTCTATATGCAGAGGGCCACCAAGTTGGGAAGAAGATGTTGCTTCTAGTGCAACATGATAAGGCTCGAAAATCTCGTAGTTCTTGGCTCACATTTGCAAATTGACCATGTGGTCACACATGTAGATAGAAGCATTTGAGGAAGACCCCTCACGATTAGGGGTACCTTCAACTCCCCCTTGCAGAGGGGTAGGATTTGTGGCAACCATGTTTTGAGGTTGAGGGTGGAAAGGATGGGTTAATAAAACAAGCTACTGGGGGGTCCATTGTTGTGATAAAAATCGATGGATTTCATCCTTTTGAGGACACTGATGAGTGGTCGGATGGTCCTCCCCACAAATTGTGCAAGGAAACCGACTTTTTTTCTTTTGTTTAGTGCCCCCCACCGATGTGTTTTGGGTGGAAGTAGTCCCTTTCTCAGTATTGGATTTTTTTTATTTTTGTTCCTTTTCTTTTTCCCTTGAGGTTGTTGAGGATTATTTGGTTGCGTGGTCTGCAATGATTTCACCTCAGAGGTTTGAGTAGAGATTGTAGTATTTTGAGCACTAGTACCATAAGCTGATGGGTGTGACTTAATGGACATTTGACCCATCTAATCAGCTAATTGGTTCATAGAGGTATGAGAAATAGAACCAACCACACCATCGACATGGGGTCTTGGGTTTGGCTTCCTTAGATCTGTCGATGACCTAGGAACATTTTGAATGATGTCATAAAGTGTGCCATGTTGTGAATAAACCAAGTCTAAGTATTGGGCACACAAAATGGCTTGTTCTTCGATAGTCGCCCCAACCATAGCTACATATTGGGAAATGGGTGGTAAGAGGGACTTATTGAACCACTCCATAAGGAGTTTGTCCAGGATTTATGTCTTCATCATCCGAAACTTTTGACACCACACATGTATATGATCAGAAATATGTGTGCATTATCTTGACATAGTGAAGTCAAGAGCTCAATTCATGTATCATATCGTATGGGAAATTAGTGATGTGTTAAAAAATCCATTTCTAGATCATTGAAGCTTTTAAAGGAACCACCTTTTCACTCAATGTACCATTTAGTGGCTTCTCTAGTCAAGTATCTCTGGAAAATATGCAACCTCACATTATCATCCAACAACGAGTTGGATAAACACCATATGTGATATGTCATGATGTGTCTGGAGGGGTCCTCTCCTAGATTTCCATCAAATTTTGGAATATCTGATGGAAACTTGTAAGGCATTTCCGACCATGATGGGTCATGGGAAATAGGGTCATTCTTTAATCGTGAAAAACTCGATAAATCTAATGTTGCAAAGAAAGGAAACGATGTAAATGAATACTGGGAGGGAGGTGAAGTCTTTGTTGTCCCATATGGGCCTTGCAACCCCCCTATGTTGGTACTACTAGAGGGTTGGAGAGCTCCTGAAGAGTGATTTCCCTCTGGGATGGTGGAAATTCCAGGAGCATGACTGCTCCCAGAACCAAAGATTCCCCCAGGGGGTAAGTGTGGACCCTTTAGGAAAAAAATTCTTGAATTTAGTCCCAGGGAAGAAACCCCTAAGACCTGATGTGGTAACAAAAGGAAAACCTCCATAAGGTGAAACATTTCCCCCAAGGGATGTGCACCTAGGGAAAGGTGTGCTAACCCATACAAAGTGAAAACCTCCTAATGTATTACTGCCCCGAGCCTGGCTAGGGACAACCCCAAAACCACTAGAAATATTCTACCTAAAAGGTGTACTAGTTATTGATGATACCGAGCCACTCATAGGGGTGGTGGGGGTGGAGGGAATTCCACCCCTTGTGCTAAAACCAAAGCTCGACCCCTCATTGGAAGAATATCCAAAAGTGGGCATTGGAATAGATGGGATGGGTGTATAAACGCTCGGTAATCTAACAGATGGAAATGATGATACAATTGGCATCCCCCAGATCGAGGAACTGGAAGAGAAAGTTATGGATGGTGTAGGTCCAATGGAGTTACAGGGTGGAAATGTAGATATCACTGGGATGCTCCCTAGGGGATTTCCCCTTGTCCCACTTGTGGATGGGCTTGTAGCCTCAACTACAATAGATGAAATATACTTGTTCCTAAAATGGTGAGAGGGAGACTAAAAAACAATAAAGGTGCACTAAAAATTTCCCTCAGTTGGAAAAATAGAGGTGTGTCTAGCTCAATCAAAGGAGGATTAAAATTTTGTGTGGGATGTTCGTCTATCACTTCTACCTCGACTAAACCAGTTTTTTCAAACCAAAGTTCAATCCCTTCAAAATATTTTTCAAATATTTCATGCCTCTTTATAGGTGGTTGTTCCTCTATAAAGGGTTCAAGTCCTTGTAGTTGACGGGACCGATGTGGTAGTTCAACCATGGTGAATATACTATGTTAAAATCCAAACACAATTCAACCTAAGGTTGACTTAGACTCGAACTCAAAGAGAACACCCCTAATTCAATATAGGCTAACAACAAGCAAACCAATTAGCTCAAAGGACTTCCAAAAACCAACCCTATGGGGGAGATGAAGTCCCTAAAGGATTGAATAGAGAAGGTATGAGGAGAAGTTACGATGATCTACGTGAAACATCCCTGACCAGTGAAAGTACCCTTTATTAAGGAGGGCACCCTTCGGGGGAACTGAGACTGTGAATGAATGTTTACCCGAGGTACTACAGGCACATACCATTTGTAGTCACCTATGTGGCTCCCTAGGAAAGGTCACTAAGGCTACCACCTAACAATCAATGGTTGAGAAACAATCATAGGTCCAATCACACATAAGGGTAAGGTAGCTAAGCTTGAAGCTCTGAAGGTGTTAACTAACAAAACCCCTGTATATGTAACGATCGAAGTGGTAACACAAACACCAAAACAAGCAGAGAGGGGTAATCTCTCTACTTTCCCCGATGCGACCTCATGCTCAAATATTGTGTTAGAGGAGTCTCTTGACATAGTGGTTTCAATAATGGATTTTAATTCTCTTTAATGAATCCTAAGTTGAGTTTTGTGGCCTTGGATATTTTACTCTCCAATATTATTCCAAGGCCCTAAGACTAGCTAATGTTGGTTCACTATAAAAAGAAAATTGTTTGATTGATTTTAGATTACACTTTATTTTTATGGTTGTTGCTTAAGTCCAAGGGTAGTGTATGAAACTTTAGTGATGTTTGGACTCTTGACCCAACCAATCGATGGAAATCTGTTAATGCAAATCATTCACTTCGATGAACTCTAGCTATGGGAGGGAAAGAGACTTTTTCCTTTTTTCTTTTCAAACTTGTAAAAGTACAACCTCACATACACCAAGAAATCAATAATAACTTCATATCTAAAACCAAACAATGTACCTAATGCATTCTCTTCACTAGTGCTTCAAAGGCAAATCTAGCATGCAACAATTTTTTTTGTCTTTTTGATATTTTTCCAATTAAAATGTAGCAATTCCTGATCTAAGAAAGAAAAACAAATGTAAAAGGAAAACCAACAACAAGAAAAAGTAAAAGGGGCTATAGAATACCGGGAATGAGGCTGGATCAACCCACTCCAATTTCACTACAGAGATCACACCCAAAACTTAAAAAAAATCTAATGGAGATCTAGAGTTTGGGAGCGAAAATTTGTAGGAATTGTACTGGAATCTATATTTACTAGAATCATATGATATAATATATCAAAATAAATCCTTGAAAATAATTTTTCTAATGTATTTGGTTTGGCTGAATTTTGAATTCTCAATCAATTGATATTATCCAAACAGTTCATGCGACCATCACGAAAAATATGAAAAATAACTGATTTTAAATCATCGATAACTTTTCTTTCCAGACACTGATATATAGACGATTTGTTTTTTATAAATTGGCCAAAATTTCGATAGAAATATAAATCTACAATTATTTCCTTCATATTCTATACACAAAGTTACAAGATTTGATTTGAAGGTCGTGGCCCTATTTTAGAGGAAAAAATCCTTAAGAGAACCAAGGAATAAAGCAAAGGCTTTCCCCAATGGAGTCGTCAATTCTTATATGGATGAATATGGCCTATGGATAAGCCATATATCCCTTGGATCTTCATTTGATCCAAGATAGACAGAGGGGCTATATTCTTATCCTAGATATAATTATATTTATTTCCTTTTAACCAAGAAGGGTGTTGAACATACATGTCGACCGATGGTTGTCCTCACGTATCCAGTTGATGTAGCTCTTGAGATCCAGCTCCAAATCCTATGATATCCTTCCTTCATGCAAGGAGACAAACAACTACCAATCTACTATTCTTCTAGTGTAGGAAATTCAAATCTACTAGATCTATCCTAATTTATTAATCACAAGATCAGATCCAAACATTTGCAGATGAAATACAAACATATTCAAGGGGGAAACCAATAATATATTCATTAACATGAAGAAATTACATCAATTCATACCTTGAATGTTGATGATTCCTCCTAGTTCTAGGTTCCTTATGATCCTCCTTAGCCTCTTGAGCTTCTCTCTCTATTTTGACAACATAATCACCATCACAACTCTTCTCCCCATCTCCTTGATTTGGCCTCTTCTTATAATATTTTATAAGATATTGGAGATAGGCTTCATGACATGTGAATTAGGTGGATACAAGTCATGGATAGGTGGATACAAATCATGGATAGCTTGATATCATGTGAACTAAGAAATTACAAGTCATAGATAGGCTTGATGGCATGTGAACTAAGCAATTACAAGTCATGGACAAGTTTCATGCTTAATTATGAGCTTTTCCAACCTATTATCAACTTTTTTCTCTATTATTATATTTTTTCTCAAGTTCCATGCTCAATTATGAGATTTTTCCAACTTAGTATGAACTTTCTTTTCAATTATGAGTTTATTCTCAATTATGAAATAATTCTTATTTCCTAATTATGAAATTGTGACAAAGTAATTATTTCCTTGTGAAATGATTATGAGAAATTTACTCAATTATGTAATTCTAGACTAATAACATCTAATAACATGCTTTCACAACCTATGGTGGAAAATACAAGTATAACAACTATGTCTTCATCTAAAATGATATGCCCCAAGTAGTGGATGTGATTTTGGTAAAACGAACATTTTCTCAACTTGGCATATAGTTAATGTGCTCTTAACACCTGTAGCACCATACTTAAGTGCTCCTCATGTTCTTCCTCTAAGTTAGAGTAGATAAGCATGTAATCCAATAAGACAATAAAAAACTTATCTAAATAGATTTTTAAAATACAATTCATCAAACACATAAATATAGTTGGTGGATTTGTTAATCCAAATGGCACCACCACAAATTCATAATGCCCATATCTAGTTCTAAAAGTTGTCTTATTGATATATTCTTCTCTAATTCTCATCTAATGGTAGCTTGATATTAGATCTACCTTGGAAAATACATTTTTTCCTTCAAATCGATCAAAGAGATGATTAATTTTGGGAAGAGGGTATTTATTCTTCATTGTGGCTTTATTTAGCTACCACAACCTCAAGGTACCGTCTTTCCTTTTCAAAAAACCCACTAGTACTCCCCAAGATGAGACAGTTGGGAATATGTACCCTTTCTTCAACAACTCTTCCGACTACATTTGTAATTCCTTAAACTCTAGTTTGTTGATCCTATGAGGAGTCTTGGATACTATGAAAACTCCAAGAATTAGATTAGAATTTCTCCAAATAAAACCTCAAATTCTTATCTCACTATAAAATATTCAATAATTGGAATTTTATTCTTGTTTTTCCCTTCCACATGAGATGCAAATTATTGACAATCCTTCCTAAAACATATATTCAGGTGTAAGGTTGAAATCTCCCTTATAGAAATGGATCTTGGAATCCCTTTGACTAAGCTTTGTTTTCCTTCTTCATCAAGACATGTAAATGTCTTATTATGGTAGTATAGGAAAACATGATTCTTATCCAACCAATCCATTCCAATTAGGATATCATATGATCCCAATGGTATGATATTCATATATTCAACTGTACTTACTCCATTTAGATCTATTGGATAGACCCTAGCAATCTCAATGATCCTTCTTTTGGTTCTAGTGGCTAGTTGAACCAACCATGATATTTGTGGGTTTCTCTTTTTCAAATGAAATTTATCCACTAATTTAGGATCAATGTAGTCATAGATTGCTCTTGAATCGATTAAAATAACAACAAGCATATTGGAAATCTTACCTTCCACTTCAATCACGTGGGATTGATGTTCTATCTATTGATCTTCTAGGGATGCATATATCCTTGGAATATTTTTTCCCATGTCTTCAATTGTAGTTGCTTCTCGAAGGTTGTGAATAGTCCTTGTTTTGTCTTCTTTAGGAGGGAAATATATATACAAATGTTGTACTTTACATCCCCAACATTTGATTGGTGGTATTGATATTTTCCCCAAATATTCTACCATCTTTGACTCACTCTGAGTTACCTAGATTTGTTGATATACATTAGGAATGCTCCTAAATGATGGAGGAGGTTTGAAACATTTCATTCTTTGTTGCACTTTTTTCTTCTTCTTGTCCTTCTAATACTTATGGAATGTTTCTCTACCTTTAATATACTCATACATGTACTTATCCTTCCTTATGGTCCCTTACAAAGTCTTTAGGTCATCAAATTGTATTTTATCTCTATTAAAAGTAGGTATCCCACTTAGAAACCTATAAATCTTGACCTTCTCATATTTAATGAATCCCACATACCTCAATAACTCTAGAATATTATTTTCATACTATTCCATGGAAATATTTCCCAACTTGAGCTCAAATAACTCTTTCATCTTTTTCTCATAATAATTCTCTGAAAGATATTGATGCTAGAAATATTTCTTAAACTGCTTCCAAGTGATATTATTTTCATTGATGTGCTTGACTTGCTTCAGCTAGTCCCACCACATATAATCCTTCCCTTGTAGATGATAGATGGAAATCTTGGATTCCAATTTGGATGAGTAGTTATTCAACTGAAAATACTTTCTGATCCCAAGAAACCAAGATTTAGCCTCTTCTCCCTTTTTGCATGAGGTTTTCCTTCTTCCTCATGTCATAAACCTTATTTAACTCTAATTTTCCTTTGAAATTGGTTTAGAATTTATAGCAGTTGAGTGTGTGTATGATTTTACTCCTCTTGAACTCTGATTATTCTCTGATTATTATTTTTGTAGCTATGTACTTCCATTATTAAAATCTTCATGGTCTCTATCAACTCTACTAGCTCAACTCTACTTCTATGTCCATTGGATTATGTCTCTTAATTTCCTAAAATGATGTTTAGGACCTTCACTTCCTCCTCATGGTTGCAATTTCTCTTGGAATATTCCATGCTTTTGGTCTTCATAATTCAAAATTTGATTTGATCTTAAAATAACATTGTCTCTGCAATTACTATGCATACAAGTATAGCTATTAAAAATTAATCATATTGTAAATTTCATTAATTAGGTTATAATTCATTTTTCATATCAATTTATGAAGAACACCAATGCACTATTCGGAAATCTAAGCCGTTAATCATCTTCTCCCATGAAATATATTTCCAGTGGCTATATTCATGCCTCAATATTATTTTTGAGTTGAAATTTATGGCTCTCTAAATATGCCACTTTTGTCTAAATTTGCATTTTCTTCACTAGTGTAATTTATCTGAAAGACCATCTTTCGCCACATGTAGAAGAAAATCTGTGAGGAACCAAGAAAAATATTATATCTAGAATATTTAACACTAGTGATGGTGAACACATAGAAACTCTCAAATTATTGATATGATACTCTAGTCAAAATATGTAGCAATCTGGAAATGCCAACTTTGCACTTTTTTTGCACCTTGTCCCAGACTTAAAATTTTTAGCCAAATTGGATGTCTCCCAAACTAAGAAGTTTTGAAAAAAATTCACTAAGGAAAAAATACATGTCTTGGTGAACAAGTAAATTATTAAATAAATATTTTTATTTTTATTTTTGTCATCTAGGGTCCCTTTTCCTTTGAAAATCCCCAAAATCCCCCAAAAGTGGCCTAGAATAGTGGATTTTCCCCTATTTTGGCATCTCCACTCCAAACTCCTTGGGATCTAGCCAATTCCATCATTGGGTATTTCCATGTCTACTTTTATTACACCCTGTAAAAATATCATTAGTAATAGAACCCCTGCCACTGAGCACAACTGTACTCTTCAAAAACATATGATTTGCAATTTTTATTAAATTGGTGCATAATTGACTAGTGGCCCTCATTGGCACTTCTGTATACTATGACACTAGAAAACTACCTAGAAAATTTCATATTCTTCTAAGTTATTCTACTCCTTCTATGGCCAAAATATGATTTTGGCTCCAAGCTTGGGTTTTTTCTAAACATAGGACGACTTATGGTCCATCCTTGCTGATGTGGCACCTTCGGTCCACTTGAAACCCTGAGGTGATGCCATGCCACCCACTCAACTACCTTGGACCTATGCCTTCATATTCCATCACTTTTCCCCCACTCTCTTCCTTCCTCTTTCTTTGTCACCCTCCTCTTTCCTCTTTTCTTTTCTTTCCCTTTGTCCTTTTCTCCCTTTCTTTGTTTTATTTTATTAGTTTATTTACAAGCCCACTTGCACTCAAATACCCATTTGGCACCTTTTTCGACTACAGATGGGATAGGGGTCCCAAATCCTCTGTCATGCCTCCACTTGACACCCATCTAGTGACTATGACGATAGGCGGGTCCCATCCCTCACCTTTTTTCCTAATGCACAACTTGATTGTGCATTTGATTGGATGTTGGAGAAGGGAAGAAGATCAACAATGGTTGTGTATCATGGGATTTTGAATAGCATAGGAGTTGTTTCAATACAAAATTCATGATACCAATTACCACCCTCCTTCCATGCATTAATCTTATATTGGTTTTGGGGATTTGGAATTGGCCTCCAATACCACAAATGCAAAGTACCACAAACCACTTATCGGATTTGGCACTGACGTCACCCGTGGGCCCGTTATCCTTGCACCACAAACCCTTGAGCTCGCCACTATAGACCTACCATTGTGTCCCTAACATCATGTAATTCCACATCACCACTGCTGCATCACCTAACATGTGGCCTCCACGTCACCATGTATGAAAAAATTCCCAATTTTTTTTTTTTTTTTTTTAAATTCCCAATTTTGAAAAAAAATCATAATTTTTCAATAATGCCTAGTTTCACAAATTGATGAATAGGTTTCTATGAAAAATTCAACTCTTGACCTCATAGGTTGAATTTCATTCTAATTTCACTCGATTATTGTTATTAATCATCCCTTCGATGATTTTGATCTCAAATTTCCACTTGAATTCACTCACAAATTAGGGGTTTTACTCAATTTCGCCATTGCCACTCTACAATTCCATTTATTTCATCCAAATTAATCCTTAAATTCCAATATGACCTCCCATAACCCATTTTTGTATGGATTTTATCAAAAAAATGGGTTGTTTTCCTAATTTCACTCAATTCCTCAAAATTTCCCCAATTATTTCCTGGATCAACTTGTAAACACATTATTAATGTAGTTTATGAGTCCAAGATCATATATAATACACCATTATATCGTGTAATTTTCCTAGAATCACCCCACTTGAAGGATTTTGGCTAGCCACTGAAGTGATGAGGCATTTCAAAGAGAATGCACATAAGCATGAAACAAAGATTGAGAGTATTTCCTCCTTGGAGCATGGTCTTCTCTAAGGGTTCCTCACAATTGTGATGAGAATAGTGAATCGATTGGAGTCTATATTTCCAAAAATAGAAAAATATGTCAATACATTTGTGTGGGAGATTCCTATTTTGAAGCTACCAAGGGATTTATTACTACACAATCTCACACCCAAAAATGTAAATTCCAACACCTAGGTGAAAACCTGTGGAACTAGGAGGTTGGTCACTATCACCTCACCAACTCTCATCTACACTTTAGAAAAAGAGTAGACCTAAATTCTAGGGGGGATTCCCTATGGTTTCTAGGATCACTTCTTGTAGTATGAGTGGGAGTAAAGGAAGCCTAACAAAAAATACAACAATGGAAATGGCAAAGTTTAAATAAGTTGGGGATGATGGATGAAAAGGATCTAGTTCCTTATTTCTTGGGATATGGAGATATGGATGCAATATAAGAGGGGGTTCTTTTGGTAAGGGGCTATAGATATACACAATATCATTTTCTATGACATGCCCAACTTAGTAAATAAAATACCACAAGGTATAGAATGGATGGGACTCACATTTGGACCTCCACAACTAAACTAATTACAAATTATCTATTAATCATTCACTCATCATAGGAGTTATGGGTCTTTAAAACCCATTCTCTCTTGGACAAGACTTAAACCTGCACTCACAATATAATATATATTCCTTTAACTCCTTTCCTTAAGACAAGGTGCTTCTAACTATAGATTTGACAATCTAAACCACAATCAGAAGCCTACCAAAGGTGCTCTAAGAATGTATACCACATAAAAGATTGTACAAACATATATTGTTATAATATGAAGGATGTGTGCTCGTTTTACCATTGAAAATACCCTTTTCACCCAACCATAGGCCAAAGCCACCCTCCAAGCACCTTAACCTTGACAGAGAATCATTCCGGAAGAAAACCCTAGGCTTAGATAGCCATACAAAGGGTAGTGCACCTTTCCCCAAGGATAGCGCATCAATAAGAGCTGATCAGATAGTCCAAACCCTAGCCAAGAGATAGTCCAAGCCAAAACGTAACTGCTAACTACAACAGTTGCACCAACAACTCTCCTCCAAACCTACACACAAGACTGCAACTGCACTGTGTAGAATTGGCTCTCTGCAATTGCTGAGATGTGTCAAATGAGAGACTGGTGCCCTGTATTTATAGTGGTTCTAGCAAAATTACTGGGGCTGAATTCTCCTTCTGGGTACCTATCTGTTCAATATATTATTATTATTATTGGCCGACTTCTTCTCTTGGAGGCTAATAACCTAATATAAATTATCTTCTTGAGATGACAAGTCCTCTAGGGTTATTAGCCGACTCATTAGGGTTTCTTCTTGCTTTCTAGAGTATTCTATTCTCGTCAGGTTTACACATGGAGGTAAATACCTCCCTCAGCTACCATAATATCAACACTCCCTCCTAGATAGGGAGGTATTACAGGTAATGGTCTTGAGCACAAAACATACCATTCACCCGGTAGAATCAACATAGTTATATAGACTAGATCATGACTAGATCATGAGCACCATCATCATCACCAGCTGCATCATCTCTCGAAACCATACTCTATCTGATTAATCAGACACGATTCTCACTCCACAGAGTGATATAAGGGCCATTCTTCTAATATAGAAGAGTAAATGCTCTGAACCATTTTCCATTTAGAAAATCTTTGTTTATCATTCATTTGGCTGATGATTATCTCCAATAAACTGTTGATAGTCTTCAATACAATAAGAACAAAAATAGAACACAAATGTGTCTATCCATAGTAGTACATAACTACAATCCAGTGGTACACTACCACACCAAGTAACACACAAGTACTTGATCAACAACATATAGTCACGAACAGTGGAACATATCCACCACAGTAGTATACATCTACTGTCATATAGTCTTCATAACAAACATTTGATAGCAACCTGCACAGAAATAATGTTATGATATAAACTAAATCATCTGGGCCAATATTTCACTCACATTTGTGAAATCTGAAAGAATATCTTCCCTCAGAGTAGAACAATGAGATATCTGGACTATTTTTCTCAAGCAAGGAAGAATAACTGTCTTGTCTTTTGAACCTGGACCATTCCCCACCTTGGGCCATTCTTCCTACACTAATCAAAGTGCACCCTGGAGAGAATGTATAAACCATAAGGAATGTTGAGCTTGGACCATTCCCCACCCTGGGCCATTCCTCCTACACTAATCAAAGTGCACCCTGGAGAGAATGTATAAACCCTAAGGAATTCATGTCCCTGATTGCTGAGCCTGGACCATTCCCCACTCTGGGCCATTCCTCCTACACTAATCAAAGTGCACACTGGAGAGAATGTATAAACCCTAAGGAATGACTGTCCAAACCATTTCCTCTGTTAACCACAAAAGGAAAAGACTGTCCTGTATCAACCTCCAAAATGGACCATTCCTCATGTTAACCACAATGATAAATCATTGTCTGGCGAGGCGGGCCAGTCTTCTTGAGTAACCCTCAAGAAGAGAGACTTCCCTAGACCACTCCCCATGTTAACCACAATGGGAATTCATTGTCTATGATACATTAGAAATCTGTACCATTCCCCATGTTAACCACAATGGGAAATCGTTGTCCGTCAGAAATCTCAATCCACTTTCCGAATAAGAAAGCATCTGTCCAAGATGGACTATTTTTCAATCTTGAAAATGAATGTCTTCAATAATATTTTCAGTGCTCCCTCCCAAACTGGGAGTCATCTCTTCCTTTTTCAATAAGGAATCCGTCTCCATGAGCTCCAGCTTGAGTACGCAAACTCTTTCATCTTTTACCAAAATGTCTGCTTATTTGCTCATCTGTGGAGATATGTATTTGAGAATCACTTTCTCCTTTTTGGACTTCATCACGGATAATGTAATGCTTGATTTCAAATGTACTTTAGTCTGGAACACTGATTTTCTGTGAAGGCTTCATGTAGCTCTGAACAATAGAGTATATCATTGTTGGAAAACTGAAACATATTCATGTGGCACTTCTTCTGTCATCATGAGATCTGATCTACTGAGTAATCATCTTGATGTTATAGGGAATCTTCACCACGCTTCTGCTGTGCATTGGAGGTTCTCCACCAAGTTATCTTCTTCTATCTGCATGCAAGGGTCTCTTTTTGGTATGCCTCAAGGTCTTGAGATTTCTCTTCATACACTCTTTATTCAATTTCTCTGGAGAACATTCTTTGCATTCATCTGATGTAGAACTCCAACTCATGGATGTTGCAGATGATATAATGACTCATGTAGTGATATGTCTGGTGTACTGGAACAAGTAATCATCATAGCCTTATCCCTCCATCTGGGAGAACCTCTGGTTCTAGATCTTGCAATGCTTTCATTCATAAATCTTCCATACACTTTTCTTCATCACGACTTTTAGTTCCTCTGCTTGATTGCTTTTATTGAGTTTATATCAGGTTGACAATCTTGTGATTCTTGATACAATGAATGGTTGTTCTGGCTTCTCTTTCTTTCTTGGAATCTTCATGTTCTTCCTCATGTTTAGCTCTTGGGTCCATGGAGTATATTCCATTCCCTAAAGATTCCATTTCTTTCTTTCATCATAGGATCACGGATCTGGATGGACAACCAGGGATACTCTGAGGCTTTTCTTCGAAGAGGTCTTCTTCTACAGTTGAACTAAACACGTACTGTCTTTCATGGTTACTACCATGGATATATACTTCATCATATTCAATAGATCATAGGACGAGCTCCCTCCTAATCCTTGCTTCATGTATGAGTGCATATAATCGGCTCCCTCTGCCTAATAGAGTCCACGCTTCCATCTGCATCCTTATTTTCTTCTGCAATATATAATTGGCTTTCTTGTCTAATAGAGTCCACGCTTCCATCTTGTTGTCTTCTACAAAACGTCATAAGTCTTTTTCCAATTTCTTCTCAATTTTTGACTTCTTTCTTTCTTTGCTTCTTCTAAGTCTCTTCATGATTGATTCAGCTTATCTTGCAATAACTTCCATATGATTTGCATTTCATCCTTTCATGTGTATTATCTAATGATATCCATTCTTATATTCTTGTTCTTCCATAGGTATAGTTCTTGGAACACGTTATCTTCCAAGATATATATATATATATATATATATATATATAAGATATGTACAAAGATTATGCAAACAATATATGTACAAGAAGTAAGAAGAGTTTTGTTACCTTTAGAAGAAGAAGTCTCTTCCATCCTGCTTATTCTTCTTTGTGGGTTCCTTTTCTTCGGAAATTGATGCTTCATGTTTCTCCTTCCTTTTCTTTAACTCAAGACAATGAATCTTGTAGTGACCATACTTTCAACAGTTGAAGCATTGTACTTCTGAAATGTCTTTCTCTTGATTTGGATTCCTCCTTGAACCAAACTTCCTTTTGTTCCTAATGTTCTTGAATCTTGTTGTGAAGGCTTGACCATCGTACTTCTTTTGGGGTTTCTCTTTTGCACTGATCCTTGATTCTTCTTGAGCACTACAAGTCCAAAGTTCTTCAAATGTCAGACAATCCTTTCTTGTGTTCATGCTTGCGGCAAATGCATCCCACGTCTTAGGAAGACCATTGAGTACTATGTTTACCAACTCCTTCTCTGAGATGATCTCTTCAATAGCTTGTAGTTGATATCTTAACTGAGAGATTCTCACAAAGTATGATTTTATGTTGTCGTCATCATTCATCTTCATGTCACGGAGCTCATTCTTCAGACTCATTACTTGTCCAACGTTTCTAACTGGGAAGAGATTTGTTAGGGCATCGTACATCTTCTTTGATGAGTTAATATGGGAGATGTACAGTATCAGGTGGTATTTTATAGATTCCACTATGATACTCATAGCATTAATATCACTGTCTTTGAACTTCTCCATAGCTGCAACGTTTTGCGGTTCCTTCTCTTTTCCTTCTTCAAACTCTGGCTTCACGATCTTTCCTTTCATGATATCCAACACTTTATTCTTGGCAAGGATGAGGTCAATCCTTGTCTTCCACGCTCTGAAGTTAGAGGCTCCATCTAACTTGTTCTCTTGACTTCATAGAGTAAGTCATGGCTACTTGACTTGGTTAACCCTAGATTTGACCAGAAATTCAAACTTCACGTCTTAGCTTTCTGAGAGTACCAGGAGATGTGCTGGGCTAGGGCTTACTGATCTATCTGAAGATTAGGTCAATAACTTCACTTAAGGTGCCTCAACAAGAGGATTAGGGTTTCTGCAACTGCACCTACTAGTAACCCTAGCTGCAGTCTCTTGGAAGCTGCTCCTGCTAGTAACCCTAGCGGTAGTTCCTCAGTGAGCTCAATATCCTAGTGGCTATGCTTCCTTCAAACGTTTAGACTGAATGAAGGAGGTGTGGGCCCATAACCTGTTGGAATATGAAGGATGTGTGCTCATTTTACCATTGACATTACCCTTGTCACCCAACCATAGGCCGAAGCCACCCTTCGAGCACCTTAACCTTGACAAAGAATCATTCCGGAAGCAAACCCTAGGCTTAGATAGCCATACAAAGGGTAACACATCTTTCCCCAAGGATAGTGCATCAATAAGAGCTGATCATATAGTCCAAACCCTAGCCAAGAGATAGTCCAAGCCAAAATGTAACTACTGGCTACAACAGCTGCAGCAACAACTCTCCTCCAAACTTGCGCACAAGATTGCAACTGCACTATGCAGAACTGGCTCTCTGCAACTGCTGAGATGTGTCAAATGAGTGATTGGCACCCTATATTTATAGTGGTTCTGGCAGACTTACTGGGGCCAACTTCTCCTTCTGGGTACCTGTCTATTCAGTATATTATTATTATTTCTGGCCGACTTCTTCTCTTGGAGGATAATAACCTAATATAAATTATCTTCTTGAGCCGACAAGTCTTCTAGGGTTATTAGCTGACTCATTAGGGTTTCTTCTTTCTTTCCAGAGTATTCTATTCTCGTAAGGTTTACACGTGGAGGTAAATACCTCCCTCAGCTACCATAATATCAACATATATAACCACAAGTTACACAAAATATTACCTGAGTGCAAATCTTGGAGCTAGCTTTCTCACAAATTCTTTCATTCCAAAATTTTCCCAAGTACAAAATGGAGAGATAAAACCTTTATATAGGTTTTATCTCAACTCTCCTCTATAATAAAATATTATTTTAATCTTAAGGAAAATAATAATTTAGTATCTAAGTGGGAAAATTATCTCAAAACATTCTATGGAAAATAATAAATTCAATTCTCTAGATGAATGTGGTGCCACATGTCATCTTCCTCAACTTTCTATCTCATGCAAGGTGCATGCATAGAGCCACTTGTCTCCTCCATGTGCAAGGCACTCTCCAAGAAGTATCCTCCTCCAAAATAATAATAAAATGCTTGGTCAAATAGGAAGGGAAAATTTACAAAATGTGTACTGCATGAATGCCAAGCATAAAAATCCATGATGATGGTGCTTTTCCTAGAAATAACCACCTCCAAATAATAATATTTCTTGGTCAAATGAGTAGGGAGAATTTCCAAATAGGCAAGTAATTTTTCAAGTGTATATCATCATTGATTTGAGAACTCTCCTAGAAATTCATGCTAATCCCAAGTGAAATTCTTGAGTGCTTCTTCTAGAAGTCCTTTGACCAAGAAACAATATAAAATACCTCCATGAACTAGTGCACCCTTGTTCTTTGTGCTTTTTGGACACCTTTGAATGAAATAAAACATTAAAACATGACAAGTGTTCCCTAGGGAAGAGTGCCTCATGTCAACATAATAACCTCCATCATAATAAAATATTCATCCATGCATTTTCCCTTGAGGAGAGAGAAAGAGTGCACCCTTAGATAATGTGCATTTTTTGTTGATTAAGGTTTGTTGTCATTGATGTCAACCCTTGAAAAAAGTTTGGTAGAAAATTATGGTAACTTAAAGGTTTGGGTAATGGACCCAAGTTTGTTTGATGTAAAGATGACTCATTATTGTCTTGTCATGGTTGATACAAAGTACAAATGGATGAACTCCAAAGTGGTCCCCTTATGGTGAAATCCCTCACGGGAAGATGCTTTGCGGATTGAGTTATCCTAGAAGTATGGCTAGAGAACCCATGCTTAATTATGGAATAATGAGATGAAGGTCAATGAATTTGTTAGTGAAACTATCCTAGATGGATAGTGCTTGTCATTACATTTTCGGTGGTATGTGGAATGTCACATAACTCCTCACGGTTAGAGAGTTATGGCCATGTGAAGTTAGAGGAAACTCATGAGTCATATAGAAGCCCCAAAAAAGTCAAAGTGTTTGCAAAAGAAATTGTTTAAATAATAAAGTTAATGGAGAACTCCCTAAAATAAGGAAAGTGGGATGCTACATGAAAGTATAAATAAGAGGAAAGGCTCTCTCATTTTAATCACACTTGAATATCATTGAATATCTATTTTTGTGAAAGGTTATTTAGGCAGACATTATTTATAGAGAAAAATTGCAGCAAAAAAAATGAGGCAGGAAAAGTGCAGCAAGAAAAGTGCTACAGGAAAAGTGCGGCAGAAAAAGTGCGGCAGGAAAAGTGATGCAGAAAAAGTGTGGCAGAAAAATTGCGGCAGAAAAATTGCGGCAGAAAAATCACGACAGAAAAAGTGCGACAGAAAAATTGCAACAGAAAAATCGTGGCAGAAAAAGTGCGACAGAAAAATCGTGGCAGAAAAATCACGGCAGAAAAAGTGCAGCAGAAAAATCGTGGCAGAAAAAGTGCGGCAGAAAAAGTGTGGCATAAAAATCGTGGAAACAACATGGTTGGGGTCTATTTATGAGAGATATGACACATCTTGTTTGAGGTATGTTTTGTGAGCTAGGATTTATCACTTAAGATGGTATTGGATGTTCAGTATTGCTGCATATATCAGATTTGTTGAGGGATACAATTGGTATTTTGTTGTTGGTATTTGGCATATGGGTATTGGTATTTCTGTTGTAATGTGTTGCTGAAGTTGTTGGTTTAGCTTGAGGCTACATAACAATGAGGTTGTGGCACATGGTTTGATGTAAGGGTTTATGGTATTTGGTTTATGGATAAAGTGATGAATTTTTTATGGTTATATTGGTGTATGTCTTTGGTATATGGTTGAGGTACATGTTGGGTACATGGTTGAGACAAGTAGTTGATGAGTTGGCACATACATGAGGTGTATAGTTAATGATGTTGGTACATCTTGATGAGTCATAGTTGATGTGCAGTTGATGCATGGTTGATTCATGGTACATTTTGGTTCAGGTTATTGGTACAAGTTGTTTGGTGCAGGTTGATTGGTACAGGTTGTTACAGGTTATTGGTACAGGTTGAAAGTGACAGGTTGATAGTGGTAGTGGTTGATTCAGTGATAGTGACATGTTGTCTACATTTGGAATTTATATTTCAGGGTGGTTGGTCGGGGCAAGGACATATGGTTGTAGCCACCTTCCGGTTTTATTTGGAGAACATAGGGGGTTGTAGCCTCCTTCTGGTTGTAGCCAGAGAATTGGGGAGTTGGAGCTTCCCTCAGGTAGTAGCTTGAAAAACTAGGAGGTTAGAGCCTCCTTCCAGTTGCAGTTGGAAAAAAAAGGAAGTTGGTGCTTTCAATGAATGTAATTATTCAAGACATATAAGAAAAATCATTCCGTGGTTTTCTCCCGCTTTGGGTTTCCATGTAAAAACACTGGTGTACTATGTATGTGTGTGATTTCTCATTTGTTCATTTTTTATTAACTCTGTAACTATTGGATGGTAATGCTACATTGATATAACACTTGCATTTTTGGTGAAAAAGGATTAAATTGCTCTATTACTGATTCACCCCCCCTCTCAGTAATCCAACATTTGTGTCCACTTTGACCAAGTCAACCTTTAAGATATAACCCTATAAATTGCACCCTAGACACTTGTTCAAATGGGTCTTCATCAAATTTAGTTTATTCCCTTGAAAAGTATGAAAATATTCATCCTTTGACCAAGTCAAACCATCACTAGTCACTTCACATGTGTCCAAGGTGTGAACAAGTTTGTGCAATGAGTGGATATATCCTCATAGTGGAGCACACCACCTAGGGATGTGTGCTTGAATCGATAAGGTATATGAGGTGGATGGATGAGGTGGGAGGTCAAAACCCTAAGGTGCATGGGTAATTAACCTCCCTAGTCAACTCAAGGCTCAACTAACTCCTCAAATCTTATGCCAAGGTATAAGGATGAAGCATGAATTACCTAGCATGTGTGAACAAGGCTAGGTTACCAATGAGGGTGAAATAGTTTTTTTCAGTCACACCTCAACACATGTGCAAAAGCAGCAACACCTAGTCTCATGTGTACCACTTGAACTTTAAGTTATAACCCCTAGTGACAAATTATCCAGTGAAACTTAGGGAAAAGGCCTCAATGAAGAATTAGAATAATAAAGTACTAATAGGCCAATAATTAGGTACTCAACCAAACGTTTAGGACTTAATTAAAATATATAGAACCGGTTAGGTGTGTTCACACTAGAAAAAGTGGAGATATAATAATTGAGGGGTCAATAAGGTATAAAACTTAGGGAATTATTGACAAAATGTACTATGTGCCTTCTAGGAGATGGAGTGAAGTGAAATGTAAGTGTAATTGTATATTTTACTTAGGTGAAAGGTTAATATGTGATGTGATAAACAAATCACCTAGGAAAAATGATGAAGTGTGATGAAAATGTATTTGTGAAGTGGATTTCTTTAGGAAAATGTGATAATTTTCTCGCAATAAACAATTTTCCTAAGTGAAATTATGGAAATGGCATGGAACATAAATGAAACTAGGAAATTACATCACCACATTAGAGGATAACTATCATATAACCATACAACACAAAGTGAAAATGACTAGGATATCACTGGGTGATCCCACGTTGTTGGTCGATGAAGAACACGATACACCAGTGAAGAAACCTCCACAAATAATCCAACCTTTTGAAGGCTATAATGATTCCTCCAACTAAGGAAACCACATCATCATCAAGGATAATCACTATGCTTATGATCTAGATATGACCATTGTATTATTTTTCATCATTACACACCAAAATGTCACACTAGAGTTTCACACCCTAAGTGTCACAAGTGTCACAGAGTGATGTATGCACCTTGTTAAGTGTCACATGCACTGTTACAAGTGTCGTATGCACCTTACCTAGTGTAACATTAATTTTTTTAAGTGTCACAACCCCTTGGAACCATGAAAATAATTGTAACAATCCCTAAGTCATGTTGGAATAAGAAGCCCCATCATCTGACAATGAAAACAAACCCTTTTCATGGAAAATTCGACCAATTTTGGGAATTTATGAAGGGTGGCGCTCCATGGTCATGTTTAGGGAGTGCCACTTCATGGGATGGTGCCCCCTTTCCATGTTATGGGAGCACCACTTTATAGGATGGTTCCTTGTGATCAACTCTTGGGGAGCATTAGTCTTGTTAGAGGGAATCATATGATCCTCCACCTCTTTCTAAGGGCCAGATCTCTTGGGATGAGGTTGGTTGTGTTTGAACCCTATGTTATGGATCTATATTAGGATACAAATCCCAACTTAATGAGTCATATACTCAACCATATCCTTCATTTTCCCATGATGGTTATGCCTCTCAAGCCTATATATTGAAGGTATTTCGAAGCTGAAGGGGGGGATATTACAGGTATCAAACCTTTGATTTTGGAGGAAGCATCAAAATTTTGATGTTAAAATTCATGCAAATGCTGGATGAGGAGATCTTGGAGAAGTGAGTGCATCATCAATCATTCTTTGTAACTTACTTCTTTGGCTTTCCAATTAATATCAACTTGGCATATTCCCTTCAAGTTCATGTGTTCTACATTTTCTTGTCTATTGTCATTTTAGTCTTCATAGATAGATCTACTTTATATAATCATATAAAGTAGGAGGAAGAGTTACTTTTCTAGTCTTTGCAGGATTCCATTTGCATTGAGGAGATTGGAGATCAAGCCCAAGGATTGGAGTAGCGAGGACGAACATTGCAACAAGGTATGCCACATTATTATTTTCTCTTGTTTGATTGATTGAGTCAGATCTATAGGGAAAGTAGAAACCACTTGTTCTCTTCTGTCTTTGCACCAACAATAAGGGTCTTGGTTCAAAGGAGAGATTATCATGTCCACAAGGTAAGATTTCTCACAATAGTCATCTATCTCAATACTTTTTGGGTGGAAAAATTAGAGGAATCAGTTTGTAGATCCATTTTGACAGCTGATCCAAATTTGGAAATTTGGGTTCAAAAAATCATTTGAAATATTATAGAGCCATTTTGAGGCAAGAAAATACACTTTTTAATGGTCCAAATAATACTATACAGAAATCATCTATACTCTACACACTGAGGAATTTCCAATGATGCAATAATTTCCTCAATCAGAGTTCGTATGTGAAAGTGATGCCTCCTGCAAGTTGACCTACCATATTCATCACCATGGTGCAAGTGGATTCCACGTTAGCCTCCATTACTTAAATGTGTGGGGCTAGCCACTCAACAGATTTTATAAGAACATTCTAGAAGGACCAAAACATTATTACAATTGATGGTTGAGGAAGTCAAAACCATATCCCTATATGGTTATCGGGCTCTGTTAAATACTCGACTGCTAGGAGGAGAAGGGGTTCCATTTTATGTTATTGTATTTTGTTCCATATTAGAGTAGAACAATTGGGAGTAGGAAATTAGAGAGCATAATAGAGGGGGTTAATGTTTTTTAGAATCCTAACAGGCCAAAGGTCTCAAATAACTCCATAGAGAGTTCCTTATCCTTTATACTTGCATTATTTCCATACCTGAGAAAAGAGAGTAGAGCATCCTCACCTTGTAGCTGGGTTTTCTCTTGTAAAGGTTTCTCGAAGAAAACATTTGTGTTATTTTGTGGATGGTGTGTGATTGTATTTCCCTATTCTCTATTTTCCACATTTTATCTATTTCACACATAAGCAGAAAATCAATAACTAAATATTCTGGAATCTAAGGAATTTAACCTTCATAGTGTATATTTCAACTTTATATATCATATATGTTGTGATGAACTATCCAGTGGAATATCCACAACATTTTACATATCATATAGGTATTAGAGAAGGTTTTCTTTTGGGTATTTGTGGGAAGTTGATAGGTTCAACAAAATGTGCATTCTCATGCCTTGTTAAAAACCATCACTAGGATAGGAAGCAACAAACTTGTTCTTTGAATGGGTTTGGGAGCACTTTGGGATACCAAGGAGCATGATCTCAGACATGGGCATCATATTTCTTAGTGCCTTTTGGAATACATTGTGAGACAATATGGACACTAAGATTAATAGGTCTGCAACATTCCATCCACAGACAAATGGGAAGACAAAAGTAGTCAATGAGACTTTGGTGCAACTTTTGAGGGGTTACAATCAGAAGAATCCAAATACCTAGGATGAAAATATGATCTGTATACAACATTCTTATAAAAGCGCAGTCCACAATTCTACTGGTAAGTCACCTTTTGAAACTTTCTTTGGATATTTTCCACCTTCACCCTTAGATGTTGTATATGGAAAGCAAGGTGGAGTGAGGGAGGACCTCATAAGATATGCATTAAAAGCATAATTGTTTTTTGAAAATATAATAAACAAATTCATTTGCAAGTACATGAGACACTGAAGAGGTCATAGGAAAAGTACAAGGCTAGACATGACTCACATAGAACAAAGAGAACATTTAGAGTGGGATATAGAGTATGGTTACAGTTGAATAAGGAAAGGCTACAAGGTCCTGGTAAGAATATAAAAGATCTACGATATGTTCCTTTTGAGTTATTTGAAAATATGAGAGATAACACCTAAAGACTCAGTCTACCCCCATACCTGTGTGTTTACTTATTAGTGAATGTGGAGAATATCAAAATCTACGAGCCTTTAATGTTGGATCAGGAGAAGGAGTAGGCCCTACCTTCCATAGAGGAATTAGCACCAAATTCTCAGGAAGAGTTGGAAGAGGACATAGTTTTGTAGAAGAGGTATAGAACTACAAGACAAGGACAACATGACCTTTAGAATATTGGGTTGAAAGGAAAACTTCGAATCAAAGAAAAGTGGTACTCCAGGGAGAAGGTAGAGGAAATATTTCCTCACCTCATTCAATAAATATTTTGTAGACCAAAAGCCTCCCTAAATGGGGAGGTATGATCTATATTGGATGATTATATTATTTTTCATCTATCTTAGTACTTTCTGGGTGGAAAAATTAGAGAAATCAATTTGTAGGGCCATTTTGATGGTTGGTACATGGATAATATTGGTATCATAGTAGGTTTTATTTTGGGTATTTGTGGGAATTTTAAGGATACATGAATTGGATTAAATATAAGTCACATAAACCATAGCCATGGCAGACTAGTCTATTCATAACATCCCTCGAGATCTATCAAAAGATATATTTGAGAGGTTGGAAGCATAGTTTGTTGATATAAAACACAATATGAACCTCCCCATGGTTTCTCTAGCAAGAAATATTGAATCATTTGAAGATTATGGAGGTTCTAACTAAAATATCAAACTGAAGGGGAAACATGGAGATTAGGAAGACCTAGGAAAGGAGTCACGGAAAGAACCTGAGAAATAGCATCCAAGCTCGAGTGGCGTTAACCCTTCACAATCCCTATACAAATGGAAGAAAAATTGGACATAAAGGAATACCAATGTGAGATCGATGCATTAAAACTGAATCATTGGTTGCAACAACTAGAATTTTATTTTAGCATTAACCTTATAGATGACGAGAAAAGACTTCCTTTGCTAAATTGAAGTTATAGGGCCATGCTTTAACCTATTGGGAAATCCATACACAAACACTTAGGTAGGAGGGTATGTAGAGGATCAATGGATCCACTAGCACTACTTCAGGAAGAGGCAAGGGTATAGTGTACAGGGGTACACCACTGAGTTCAAAAAGATGGCCATCATGTTGGGTATCTATCTAAGAAACCAGATGAACTCCTCAAGTATCTGGGAGGTTTACAGGGTCAACTACAAAAGAAGGTTATAATATTCAATCCAAGGATAGTGGATGCAGCGTGTGTATAGGCACAATACTCGAAAAATAGGCCAAAATAAAGGGAAACCAAGTAGTTCCAAGTAGAAATAACACCAGGAAGAATCCAAGGACGAGGAGAATAAGTGGAAGGGGGGGAAGGATAAGAAGATGAAAACCACCACACATAAGTGTAAGGATACTAGAAACCATTGAAACCATTTCAATATTGATGGTCAAACCAAGGAAAAGTTTTGGAAACTAGATCTAGAGATGAACCTAAAGAATAACAGGAAGGATGGAAAGAAAAAGAACCTTCTAGTCACATATTCAAGCAATTAGGTCGAAATTAGCTCTGATGTGGATGAAAATATTTTCTACATAGATGTGTAGAAGGAGGTGAATCTGAGTATCCTTCATCACCGGGAAGAGAAGGAGATGACCAAGATCTTCCATATCAAGGTTGAGGTCAAGACGACCAATATAAATGCTTTGTTCGACTCTAGTTCATAGGATAATATCATAGAAATGGATCTGGTCAACAAGCTTGGATTTTAGTTTCACGATCATCCTATCCCCTATCCATTTGGTTGGGTAAACAAGGATGAAAAGATCAAGGCAACACAATAGTGCAAGATTAAATTTATTGTAAGTGTTGATTTTATAGATGAAGTAGAATTAGATGTAGTACCATTGGATGTATGCAGAGTAGTGTTTGGAAGCCCCTACATGTATATGAGGGATGTTATCTTCATGCGAAGAGATAACCAGTACCACCTCATCAAGGATGGGAAATCATTCACCGTCAATGCACATAGAGGAAAATAAAAATTTCTCTAGTTAGTGCCAATAAAGATAAGAAATTGACCAATTCTAGCAAGAAATATGTTTTACTTTTCCTAAGGGAAAATCAATCTGGTGAATATTTGTTAAAAGTAAAGATATCTCTTGAAGGGTGTATGAAGGAGAAAAAAAATGAATTGGAGGAGTTGTTAAAGGAACATAGGGGAGGTTTCTAGGATCCTAAAAGAATACCACATAAGAGGGAAGTGGAGCATGAAATCCAATTATTTCCAGACTCCCCCTTGCCAAATATTGGGTTGTATAGACAATATATTATGGAAGCAAACAAATTAAATAAACAATTGTAGAAATTGTTGGAGCAGGGTGTGATTTGACCAAGTACCTCATATTGTGGGTCATCCATCATAATTTTTCCCAAGAAGGATGGGACTTGGAGAATGTGTATCAATCATAAGGCATTGAAAAATATTACATTGAAGAATTGATATCCTCTGCCCAATATCGATGATATGTTGGATCAATTGCAACATGCCAAGTACTTCACTAAGTTGGATTTCAAATTAGGATATCACTAGGTACGATTCAAAGAAGAATATACTTGGAATACTACCTTCAATACAAGACGAGGTTTGTATGAGTGGTTGGTTATTCCATTCGGTTTATGCAATGCACTAACTAAATTTATCAGACTAATGAATGATGATTTACGCCCTTATACAGATTCATTTTTTATTGTCTATTTGGATTATATATTGGTTTATAGTGTTACTCGGGAGGAGAACATATCACATCTTATGCAGGTGTTAGAGACCTTGAAGAAGCACCGACTTCTATCCAATATCAAGAAATATGAGTTTTCTCAACAGTCTTTAGTGTGTATGGGGTATGTGATTAGTGGAGGTGATCTCAAGTTAGATCTATCCAAGATGGAGGCCATCATGAAATCGCTAGTTCCTACAAATTTCACATAAGTTAAGAGATTTGTTGGGGCATCACATTACTTGCAGAAGTTCGTTGCTTCATTTTCAATAGTAGCTACACCACTCTATGTAATAACAATGAGAGGTAAGAGTTTCCAGTGGGGGAATAATAAGTAGAAGTCATTTTATGAGTTGAAAATAAATATTATTCAAGCACCAATACTCATGCTACCAAAATTGCAGAATCCCTTCGACATGGAGACATATGCAAGTGGGTATGTCATGGTAGAAGTCCTAATGAAGGAAGGAAGGCATGCCTGCTATCATTCTGAAGTATTTCATGGGGAATTCCTCAACTACCCTACCTACGACAAGGAACTCTATTCCTTGGTAAAAGATGTCAAAAAGTGGAAGAAACATATGATGGGAAAGGAGACCATCATCCACACATATCAGTAGTCGGTATAGTATTTGCAGGCCCATAGTAAGTTACAACAAACGAGGCACTACAAATGGATGGGGTTCTAAAAACAATTTCATTTGTTCATAACATATAATAAGGGTAGAACAAACAAATTGGAAGACATGCTTTCACAACTACCCACATCTAAGATTGCAACTTTGGGAACTTTGATGCACATGGAGCCTTTTACTCATGGTGCATACAAAGAGGAATACACATAAGATGAAGACTTCAAGGAGGTGTTTCAATAGATACATGGCCAAATTCATATAGAATAAGGTGAAAACAAGGTTGAATATCACTTCCAGAATGGTTTACTCTACAATCTCGACAAGCTTTGTGTCCCGAAAGATGAATGTTTGTAGTTTATCAAAGAGGCTCACACCTCCAAGGTTGTAGTACATTTTGGTGTTGGGAAGTCAGTTTCCAACTTATAGAGGTCTAAGTACTGGACCAAAATTCAATAAGATGTAGCATGATATATTATAGGATGTACACTTTGTTGAAACATCAAGCCCAATAACAAGAAGGAAGTTCTATACAATCCCTTACCAGTACCCACTAGACCTTGGGAAAGCATTTTCATGGATTTTCTGCGTGGTTTACCAACGATGCAGAAGGGACGTGAGTATTTATTTGTGGTAGTTGATAGGTTCAAAAAAATGTGCATTCACATGCCTTGTAAAAATACTATCAAGGGAGAGGAAGCAACAAAATTGTTCTTTGAACATGTCTGGGTGCACTTTGGGATACCGAGGAGCTGTTAATGTTTATGCCATTATTATAGTTATTTGCATTTCAATAGATAATAGCAACATAAGAACAAGATCACTAAGAAATAAACATTCACAAGAGACACACCATTTATCCTGGGAAACCCTCTAGGGGAAGAAAACCTAGCAAAAACTTCCTTATCATAAACTGCCAATACAATGTCAAGAGATAACTCAAACCAATACAGAAATTCCTCTCCAAAAGATGCACCACTCTTCTCCCTCTCTCCAACTGGTAAGTTGCAACTTGCCTCTTAGAAAATGAGCAAGTGTGTTGTGTGTCAAAGTGAGGCGTTGGCCTCTCTATATATACAAGTCTGGCACGTGTGAAGTGTCTCTTTACTGGCAGAGCCGACTTCTCAATCTGGGTGGGTAAACCCACCTTTATTATATTTTTGGGTCTCAATAATAACTGTTGGGGCCGAATTCTTATTCTACCTATTATAATTGTCTGTTGACCAATCCGCAAAAGGGGATTTGTTCCTAATACAATAACCGACATGATCAATGATCAGAATCTGGACCAGGGGTCAAAATTTAGCTCAAAAATCAAAGTTCTCGGAATTGCCGCAAAATGAACAGGAGCATATCCCTCATCGTCACGAACCCAACGCAACTCGTTTGGGTTCAAACAGACGTCAGATGAGAGAGATATAGTGATCTATTTGAATCGCCAAACAAGTAAAAAAATTGCGCTGACTGTACAGTCCGTACATGATGACATGGTAGTTGGTGATGTGGCATTCAATTATTAACAGATTTGGGTGAATCACGATGTGACACATGGCATCATTTTGATAAATGGTGTGGTGCCATGTGGCCCAGTCATGGGCTGCCACATGGCACCATTGTATTGGTTGTTTGTTCAAAATTTTATGGAGTCCACCGGACTCGAACCCTGGACCTCCACCATAGATTGAGCGCTTTGGAAATGGCCGCCCAATCGGCGCGCCATGCGGTGGTTCTTATATAACATATGAGTTTTATTATATTTGAATTTGATTAAAGTTTAATATGGGCGGGGGGTCGGGCTGGGGCTTAGCCCCAGCCCGCGGTTGTAATACATTACATATGACCACCAGTGCGCGGATACGGAGTTTGACGTGCACTCGGTCGCATACACTTAAATCATATGACCACAGTTAAAAACGTGCATGGGTTTATGTATTTCAAATGGTTAAGCCCCCGGTCACATAACCCATTACATATGACCTTGCCACGGAGCGCGCGGGGAGTTGGGTTGGTTTCAACGGTTGTACAAAATGACCTGCCACTTGTCATTGTTTTATTCGCCAATGTAAATGGAGCCCTTTTCCTATTTTGCGCGTGGTCACATGGTGACCTTGTGACCGTGGTCTTGGCGGTTAGGGGCTGGACATGCCCTAACTGTCCTACAGTTTGATCATTTTTGTGGTTATGCATGTGTGCTAGGTCTTAGCATGAATTTGGAGCGTGTTCTTGGTTAGATCACACAAAGGTGCGTTTTGGCGAACCAGAGACAACAAGCTTGAAGGAAGAGAATGGCAGGAGGCCTATCTTCTTCATTTTTTGGCTAAATGAGGTGCCGTAAAATCCCAGCTAGGGGTTTTTGGACGTTATGAATCCATTGGCACTATTTTCAAATCCATTTGAAGACTTATTTTGCAGGTTTTTTAACCATTGAATTTTCAGAGAGCTCCAGGAAGCTTGAAGCCCTCATTGTTTGAGGTCTTGCTCAGATGAGCCTATGTTTGTTTTCTGTGATTGAATAATCATTTTTGACTAATTATTATGCTCTGAACACTTTGGGATAGGTTTCAGATCCATTTGAGGACTTTTACATGTGTTTTTTCCAAAGAGAATCTCAGGGAAGCTTAAGGTCACATGTAGAAGAGGTCATGCCCAGATGAGCCATGATCCGTTTTCAGAGTTCTATTAGTCATTTTTGGGATTTTTATGTATTCAGATCCCAATGGTACAGTCTGTATTTCCATTGGAGTTGAGTAGCAGCTTGTAAAAGAATATTTGACAAATTAATCCCAGAGAGCCAAGTCCATTAATGGAGGCTCAAGGAGATGTAGCCCAGAGAGGGGTGAACTCCTTTATCATGTTGTTCTTGTTGTGAGTGTTTGCTGGTTATTATTTGCTGCAAGTTATTATTTGTTGTTGTATTTATGAAAACAACTTATTTAATCTTGCAAAGACCTCACACATAACCATTTAAAAGAAGAAGCATAAACTTGGCACATAATTTATCTTTCATATTTTAACACATGCAACAAGGTCTTGCAAAGTTTATTTTTAATGAAGTAGAGGGTGCTTGCATAGCATAACAAGTCAACCTTCTATTTTTAGATCAATCAATCCACAAAGGGGATTGATCCTATAAATAAAATAACAATAATAATGAGAATACTCTTTGCAATTACATTATTTCAACACTCCCCCTTAACAAGAAGGGTATTCTTCAACAACATCAAGTGAGAGAGGTCTGCATCATCAGTGGCATCATGAGGACAATATCGTCAATATCATCTTGGAACATTGGCTGGCATATTTACGAGTCATCAGAAGTTTTCTTCATCGGAAGCATCATCATTCTCGAAACAATGCCATCATCATCTGCATCAATATGTATCAGTAAAAAAATGATACCTCATCAAAGCACTAGGTTGGCACATCACAGTACTACATTGGCTCAATGTCACAGCTGTTAAGCTGGTAGATGAGTGTCAGTCACATCTTGCTTTATGTATAACAACGAGGTCAGAAGCAAGGAATCATCTTGCTTTACGTCTAACAACTAGGTCAGAAGCAAGGAACACATCATCATCTTGCTTCACGTCTAACAACGAGGTCAAAAACAAGAAATCATCTTGCTTTACATCTAACAACTAGTTCAGAAGCAAGGAACACATCATCATCTTGCTTTATGTCTAACAACGAGGTCAGAAGCAAGGAATCATCTTGCTTTATGTCTAACAACTAGGTCAGAAGCAAGGAATACCCACATCGTCTTGCTTTACGTCTAACAATGAGGTCAGAAGCAATGACTCATCTTGCTTTACGTCTAACAACGAGGTCAAAAACAAGGAACACACACAATGTCTTGCTTTACGTCTAATAGCGAGGTCAGAAGCAATGGCTCATCTTGCTTTACGTCTAACAGTGAGGTCAGAAGCAAGGAACACACACAACGTCTTACTTTACGTCTAACAGCGAGGTCAGAAGCAATGAATCATCTTGCTTTACATCTAACAGCGAGGTCAGAAGAAAGGAACACACACAACATCTTGCTTTACGTCTAACAGTGAGGTCAAAAGCAATGACTCATCTTGATTTACGTCTAACAGCGAGGTCAGAATCATGAAATAAATATATACTCCCCCTTTCAGGGAGGGTCCTTTCAGACTATACCAAGCTTATCTCGAAAGTGTTCAAACTTTACATGAGATAGAGGTTTGGTCAACACATCAGCAACCTGTTCATCTGTGCTAATGTATTGGAGCTTCAAGGCTCCTCTCTGTACCATGTCATGGATGAAATGATAGTGGATCTCTATGTGCTTCAACCTGTCGTGGAATACCGGATTCTCTGTCATCTTTATGTAGCTCTGGTTGTCACATAGAATCACGGTTGCTCTCATCTCCAAGTCAAATAGGCCAGTCAACAACTTTCAAAGACATATAGCTTCATAGCTAGCAGAACATGCGGCAATGTACTCTGCTTCTGTTGTGCTGAGAGCAATACTGGATTGCTTCCTACTCTGCTACAAGATCATGGCTGATCCAAAACTGAAACAACATCCGGAAGTGCTTTTTCTATCAGCAACGCTTCCTGCCCAATCTACATCAGTGTATCCACTCAATGTGAATTCATGATCTCCATCATAGCTGAGACCATAATCTATTGTACCTTTAAGGTACCTCATCACATGTTTTGCAGCCACTAGGTGAACACGTCTGGGCTCTACCAGAAACTGAATCAAGGTGTTCATGACAAAAAAAATGTCTGGTCTGGTGTTTGTCAGGTACATCACTGATCCAATAATCTGTCTGTTCAGTGTGACATCAATCAAATCTGACGAAGTATCGACCATCAGCTTTAGCTTCATTTCCATGGGTGTATTCATGGACTTACATTCTAGCATGTCGAATCTCTTTAAGATTTCGATTGTGTACTTTCCTGGGTTAAGGAAGATATTCTCTAGACTCTGCCATACCTCAAGACCTAAGAAATAATGCATTAGGCCGAGGTCTTTCATCTCAAATTCTGAAGCGAGTCTCTTTTTACATTCAACAATGAGCTTTCCTTCTCCAGTTAAGAATAAGTCATCCACATATAGCAATAAGCTTACTGGCTCATTATTCATAATTTTGAAGTAGATATTTGAGTATGCTTTACTCTTGGTAAAGTCTAATCTCGTCAAGAAACTGTCTATACAACCATACCAAGCTCTAGGAACTTGCTTCAATCCCTATAAGGCTTTCTTCAATCTACAGACATGAGACCTCATGTCTTCAACCTCAAATCCTTGAGGTTTCTCTATATACACTTCCTCTTTGATGACACCATTTAGGAAAGTTGTCTTCACGTCCATGTGGTGCAGCTTCCACTTCATCTTAGCTGCAAGAGCTATGATGGTCCTGATCGAAGTGTATCTAGCCACAGGAGCGAATGTATCTTCATAGTCAATGCCTTCCTTCTAGGAAAATCCACGAGCGACAAATCTTGCTTTACACTTATCAATACTTCCATTAGAAGCATGTTTTATTTTGAAGAGCCATCTGTAGGATACCCCATCTTTATTATTAGATCTAGGAACTATTTCCCATACTTCGTTCTTCATTATAGATTGGTATTCCTATGTCATGGAATATGCCCATTATTTTCTCTTAATGGCTTCTTCAGAGCAGGTAGGCTCCTCTTCTAGAAGATCACACATCAAAGTTGTATAACTAGAGAATGGCTTTGGTCTTTTCACCTGTCTCGTAGTTCCTTTTGGAACACCGTATTTCTCTCCATCTTGAATAAGCTCTCTAGCTCAAGATGGCTTTCTTTCATGGAGGATTGTCATCTGAGGAGGTTCTTGCACTTCTACTATATCATGGTCTTCTATAATTTCCTCATCAGGGGAAGTTACGACTTCCCTCTCTGGTTTTGCAGCTCTGGGAACCTCCCTCATTGCAGTATTGGGGATTACGGGTTCCTCTTCATATACTTATTCAAGCTGGCATGTTCTTGATTTATTAAGTGTTGATTATTCATCAAAGGTCGCGTCCCTGCTGATCTCAATGTGGCGGTGATCAGGTATGTAGATTCTGAAGGCTTTGGAGACCTCACAGTATCCCACGAATATTCCCTTCTTTCTGGAGGGTTCCAGCTTGTTTATTTTCTCTTTCGGTATATGAATAAACACTGGACAACCAAATATTTTGAGATGGCTTACCTCTGGCTTCTTTCCGGTGAACATCTCTTCCGGGGTCTTGAACCCAAGTGCGCTATGGGATAATCAGTTCTACACATAAACAATTGTCATTGCTGCTTCTGCCCATAAGCACATAGGAAGATCTTGATTGTGAATCATGGTCTTTACAGCTTCCATAAATGTTCTATTCTTCCTTTCAGCTACACCATTTTGTTGAGGATCTTGATCCCAACATCTTTGCAGATATTCATGAACTCTTTTGAGGTATATTCTCCTCCATTATCTGACTTGAGTATCTTAATCTTCCTTATAGAAAGGTTTTCTATCAAGGCTTTGAATTCCTTGATCTTGCTGAACACTTCAAATATATCCAGGTCTTTTACGAGAATAATCATTAATGAATGATACATAGTATACATACCCATTAATGGA
>ML778964.1:408772-421523 GCA_009831015.1 Picea engelmannii
CATATGCATGGTAGTGCCTTGTAGTTGATGTGAGCTAATCTTCTACGCCAAGATTCTTCAATGGTGTGGGTCATGGAATCTTCTGAGTGACCCTATAGCTTATGCAAGTCAACTTCTTCTCTTCCAATGATGATTGCTTCATTTATAGTCTCTCCTTTAGCACGTTTCCTTCTGCAACCTTCGCTATAGCTTCCTCATGTGACCTGGAGCAAGGTCAACAAAACAACAAGCAAGAATAATATCTTTATTGATAATATAAAGAAATAGCACGAACAATCATCACAGTAGCTCTTTTAGAGCTATCACTTATAATTTATCTGAAGCAAAGATTAAAGGTAAGGAATACAATACGAAGTGAGGTCAACACTCTCATAGTCTTGTGACCAAACATTCTTCCATGGCAACCTGGAACTAACACACGAGGTTTCTCCTAGAGGAGGTGTTAGTCATATCAAGCAAAGTATTTACCTCTATATTCTCACATGCTATCAAGTATAATACTTTACGATAATTGCTATCTCAACTAAAGTCATAAGATTGTCATGTGTACCTTTGAATATTGATTAATCAAACCTAGAGCCTTGTCCTCAAGAGTGAGTGCTTGCTTTTCTTCCAGGTCTCCTTCACTCAAGTGACAAGTGATTTCTTCAACCTGTCTTTTGTACTTAAGACAATACGCTATCTTGACAGAAGGTTAGGTTAGACGATAAGCTCTATGATCAACTTTTAATTCTTCTAATAATTTGATCATAGCTTCAACATGCAACATTGATCAAGATAATTTCATAACAAATAGATACATATTAGAATAATCACACTTGGGTTGCATCATTCCTCTGAATGTGTTGGCTCTTGAGATCCTTTTGGATCTATGGCAAGAGATCCCTTCTCCTACAAATACTCTTTAGGGTTTAATCATTAAACATATGTGAGTACATACCTCGGATAGCATTTGCAGGTAGTGGCTCCATCTAGTAGCAGCGGTAATCATTACCAAAAGATTCAAGGGTGATTGCAACTGATTCTACGATTGCAACTGCAACTGCAACTGGTACTGCAACTTAGGGTTTTATGAGGAAACCCTAATTTTTCAAACTTCAAATTTTGAGATTCTGATCTAGGGGATAGATGTGTTGAGTTGAGGCAAGTTAGCTGGTGTAGTTAGAATTTCGAAAATCCAACTTTTACCCCCTCAAACTTGATCTGCGGATTTCTAGACTGGTGCTTCTGGTTTTTTGGTATTTCTGGTACTCTGGTACTTCTGGTACTCTGGTTTTCTGATACTTTGTGAAACTAGGGTTTCACTTTCTGGGATATCTAGCCACTGAAAAGGTACGCTCTAGGTGCCAAAATGATCCTTCGGGGAGGGCACAACTTTCTAGGTGGTTTTAGGGCCGAAAAACTTCATTTTTTAAAAACCCTAATTTTCATGTACGGTAATAGTGACATTTTTCTCTTGCGAAATATGCTTCCTTCAGGTTGGCTCTAAAACCACGTTAATGTTTATGCCATTATTATAGTTCTTTGCATTTCAATAGATAATAGCAACATAAGAACAAGATCACCGAGAAATACACATTCACAAGAGACACAACATTTATCCTGGGAAACCCTCTAGGGGAAGAAAACCCAGCAAAAACTTCCTTATCATAAATTGCCAATACAATGTCAAGAGATAACTCAAACCAATACAGAAAGTCCTCTCCAAAATATGCACCACTCTTCTCCCTCTCTCCAACTGGTAAGTTGTAGCTTGCCTCTTAGAAAATGAGCAAGTGTGTTGTGTGTCAAAGTGAGGCGCTAGCCTCTCTATATATACAAGTCTGGCACGTGTGAAGTGTCTCTTCACTGGCAGGGTCGACTTCTCAATCTGGGTGGGTAAACCCACCTTTATTATATTTCTAGGTCTCAATAATAACTGTTGGGGCCGACTTCTTATTCTGCCTATTATAATTGTCTGTTGACCAATCCACAAAAGGGGATTTGGTCCTAATACAATAACTGACATAATCAATCCACAATGGGGATTGATCCTATGAATAAAATAACAATAATAATAAGAATACTCTTTGCAGTTACATTATTTCAACAGGAGCATCATCTCAGATAGGGATACTAGATTTTTGAGTGCCTTCTGGACTACATTGTGGGAGTATATGGACACTAATATCAAGAGGTCTACAAAATTCCATCCATAAACAAATGGGAAGATATAATTAGGTAGTAGGACTTTGGTGCAACTTTTGGGGGGTTACAATCAAAAGCATCCAAATACCTGGAATGAAAATATAATCTATATAAAACACTCTTATAACATAGAAGTCCACACGTCCCCGAGGTGTAGGACAGTCGGTGACGGAGTGTGTTGTTAAGCCACTCCGTGTTGTTAAATTCATCGGTTCGAAACCTGCGGGGACAAAAAATCCAACCATGTTAAGGGTTGGTGTGGCTCAAGCCGGGTGTGATCCCTGGGTGATTTTGACGGCTTAGATGCCCCTGAGTCGCGGTTTCTCAAGCCACAGGTTAATTGCGTAGCCAACAGGTCCCGTACAAATTAACAAACAAAAAAAAAACATAGAAGTCCACACTTCTACTGATAAGTCACCTTTTGCAACTTGCTTTGGATATTTTCCACCTTCACCCTTAGATGTTTTATATAGAAAACAAGGATGAGTGAAGGAGGACCTCACAGAAGATGCATTCAAAATATAAAAATTTGTTGAGAAGATCAAACATATCCATTTACAAGTGCAGGAGACGCTAAAGAAGTCACTGGAAAAGTACAAGGCCATACATGACTGACAAAAATCAGAGAGCAAATTTAGAGTGGGAGATAGAGTATGGTTACAACTGAATAAGGAAAGGCTACAGGGTCATGGTAACAAGATCAAGGCACTGCAATATCTTCCTTTTGAGGTATTTTAAAATGTGAGAGATAACTCCTACGGACTCAATCTATCCCCATACATGTGTGTTTACTTAGTAATGAATGTGGAGAATCTCAAACTCTATGAACCTTCCATGTTGGATCAGGAGGAGGAGAAGGTCCTACCTTCCAAAAAGGAATTAGCACTGGATGCTTAGGAAGAGTTGGAAAAGGACATATTTCTGCAGAAGAGGTCCAAAAATACAATATAGGGGTATCATTACCTTTGACATATTGGGTTGAAAGGACAATTTCTAGGAAAAGCAAAGTGGTACTCCAGGGAGAAGGTAGAGGAAATATTTCCTCAACTCATTCAAAAAATATTTTGGGGACCAAAATCCTCCACAAATGGGGACGTATGATCTAGATTGGATCCGTATATTATTTTTCATCTATCTCAATACTTTCTGGGTGGAAAAAATTGAGGAAACCACTTGCAAGTCCATTTTGGCGGTTGGTCCAAATTTGGAAAGTTGGGTCCAAAAAACTGTCTGAAATATTCCAGAGCATTTTGAGGCCACAAAAGACACATTTTATTGTTCAAATATTAATATGGAAAAATATTATATATTATACACACTGATAAATTTCTAACAATGCAAGAATTACCTCAATTGGAGTTCGTATGCAAAAGTTATGCCTCCTGCAAGTTGACCTACCGTATTGATCACCATGGTACAAGTGGATGCCACATCGACCTTCATTACTTAAACATGTGGGGCTAGACACATAGTGTATTTTATAAGAACATTATATAAGTTCCAAAACCTTATCACAATTGAGGGTTGAGGAAGCCACAACCCTACCACTAGATGGCTATCGGGCTATGTTAAATATGGGGCCGCTAGGAGAAGGGGTTCCATTCTATGTTATTGTATTTTGTTCCATAGAAGAGAAAAAAAACTGGGAGTGGGAAATTAGAGATCATAATAGAGGGGGTTAATGTTTTCTAGCAGATTAACGAGCCACGAGTCTTAGGTAACTCCATAGAGAGTGTTTTTTTCTTTGTACTTCCATTATTTCCATACCAGAGAAAAGAGAGCAGAGGAACCTCACCTTTTAGCTGGGTTTACTTCCGTAAGGGTTTACTAGAGAAACTATTTGTGTTATTTTGTGGATGATGTGTGATTGTGTTTTTCTATTCTCTATTTTTCGCATTTTATCAATTTTATGCATAAGAATAAAATATGTAACTAAATATTATGGAATCTAAGGAATTTAACCTTCATAGTGTAGATTTTAGTTTTATTTATCATAATTGTTGTGATGAAGTTTCTAGTGGAATATCCACAGTAGCTCATATATCAACTTATCATCCAAGAATATCAGCACATGAAGGACTATTCTCAAGAAAAAATAAGTGTGTGTATATGTAGTCTCTTGACATCCCTACATGTTACCCTTTAAATATGCATTTACCACTCAAGTCAACATGAGGGATAACAAGAGCAACATGTGTTTCCTTGTCTTAGTCTATGTAATGATTTATGTTTTGTTATAAATTAGGATACTTTATTTTATACCTCCAGAAATAATTTAGAAGTGTTTTATGGTTAAATGTTAATTTTTATTTCTATTCAATAATCAATTCTATGTCATTTATTTCATTAATCGATGCAGAATTATTTATGTAGCTAGTTATGGATCAAATGACACATCTTTCATGAATTTCTTGTAGGTTTTCTTTTTGTAATTGTGTAATCTGTTTTTCTCAAAATATTCCTATAACTATAGTTTCCCTATAAAACTAATTCTTAGGGGAATGCAAATTTGATGTATTTTCCATTCACTATTTCTGAGAGTTACCTCTTAGAAATATACTTCTCTCTCTATCCATTCATATTAGAATTCCTTGTTGCATTCAATGTATAAAAAAATATATATGTGTGTGTGTATTTGAAAAGGAAAAAAAAAAAAACTTGTAAATCCCATTGAATAGTTGTTGGACCATAACCTAGAGGATTATTCCACTCAAAAAAGGAAGATTCTAATTGGGCCTCTTCCTTGGGTTTAATCCCTACTGTTGAGTTTTGGGAATCCATCCCCCTCAACATGTTTGATATGTTAGAAGGTTTCAATGCCTCTATGGTGTTGGCACCCAAAGTTTTGGGTCCAGTTTTTTGCATGCTCATTCCATAGTTTTGCACACACCGAAGGAAATATGTGAATAATGCCATAGAATGCACATCAGATTAGGTTTTATTAGCAGTGCGCCAAGTATAAATACTACCAAGTGTGTGTCGGTCCGATTTTTTTCAATTGCGTCAGAAACCAAGAAGATGCTCACCAAAATCAAGAAAAGAATCACCGGGAAATCTCCCAAAATGATTATTCCTTGCAACATATGAAGAAGTGGGGTGGCCAAAAGATGATTTGGCCAGGCAGTTAATATTTCCCCTGATGCAAAGATTCTATGTGGATAACTAGAAGGCAGCATAAGCATGTGAGGCAATTGGATCAGACAAGTGAGTGGAGTAGAGAAGAAAGAGACAACACTCCCCAATAACAAAATATATAAAAAGGAGCTCTAAACTCAGAATAGGAGTTGGTTGGTCAGAAAGGTAGCTTGCAAGATAATCAGACAATGATTTTTGAGTTAGCTTAGCTATCAATATTGAGCTCACTCTGAGCATGTTTTAATCTTGTGATGTTTTGAATATATTCCTATGTCTTTGTTCTGTCTGAATGCTAAGGAAAAGCACATGGAACAATATTTTTTATTCCCATTGTTTATATAGTAATGATATTAAGTTCTATGGATGTCCTAAGTAGTTATTCAATGCATTGTATATCTCTATTGTGATGGAATACTCTCAATAATATGGATACAATAGTTCTGGTCTAATATGTGTCTGTTATGAATGAGTTGGATATGTGTGGGCATTCTTTCAATTCTTAATCCTAAATAGATTATTAGACCTCAATTACATGGATACCAAGTGAATTAATGTTTCACATGTTTAATCCTTCATCCATGACACAAGACCTTATGGTCTCTGTGATCCTCTCGACATCTCGGGTGAGACCTTCCTTAGCCTTGGCTAAGGATTGATATGCTGGTGCTTTGGGGTATTTGTTGGACATGCTCTGGATGAACCCTGGGTCTAAAACTACCTAGTGTTAGGAAGGTCGGTATGTGCACAAGAATGGACTAAAAATAATAACACAACACCCAACAAATGGTTCTATTGTTGGGACTAAAGTCTTGTTGAGATCGGTGGAGGAAAATAAAAATGAGTTGGCATCCTTCTAACGAGGAGATTCAAGACTAAATAGAAGATAAAGAAGATGAGTTTTATCGGTGAGAGATGTAAGGATTGTGGGTGAACATGGAAGAATGGAAAGGAAAATATCTTTACTCGGACATGCATGAGCTCTTCTTTGAAAAAATCCCATGTCTGTTGCATGAATGGTTAAAAAGACAAGCTGAATCCAATTCAATTCTTCCCAACTAAGCTTCGAAGCTTCTTAGGCCTTGCCAATTTTTATCACAGGTTCATGTTGGGATTCTCCCACATTGCATGGGCCCTTAGCCAAGTGACCGGAGGTGGTGTCAAGGAAAAGTTCGTGTGGGGCCAGTCGCAATAGAAAGTGTTCGATGATTTGAAGAAATGCTTGTGCTCATACCTGATGCTCTCATCACCTGACCTGCAACAACCTTTTGATATTGAGACAAATGCTTCAGACTATGTTGTGGGCACAGTTCTCACTCAACATGGACATCCCATGGCCTATCATTGTGAGATATTGTCATATACTATCTGTAAGTACCCCACTTACGAAAAATAAATGTACTCCACTTTACAAGCTTGTCTCCAATGGAGGAGACAATGATCCACACTGATCATAAGCCTCTATAGTTCATGCAGACACAAGGAAAATTGTAGAATTACCACCATTAGAAGTGTTCCACATACTTGCAGTAGTTCCATATCAACATCAAGTATAAGACAAGGAGCACCAACCACGTCATTGACTGCATTAGTCAACCTCTACTTGCAACACTAACCATGATTCTACACTCTTGTGGACATGATACTTATGGATGGCCCCAAATCTACGAGAGAGATCCTTATTTCGCCACTACATACCATATGTTGGGCACAAACATAACTGTCACTGATTTCCATCTTCATGACAGGTTGTTGTTCCATCTGGGCCATCTCCGCATCCCATCAAGCGAGTGATAGAACATGATTTGGGAATCTCACTACAGTTGGGTGGCAGGACACTTCGGTGTAGAAAATACAGTGGCAATGTTGCAACAAAATTTCTATTGGTCGAAACTTCGACAGGGTGTCAGCAAGTATATCAGGTCCTGCAAATCCTACGACATTGCTGAACCATCCATTAAGAAACATGGCATGTAAACCCCTCTTCCTACTCTCGACAGGCCCTAGGAATCCATCTCGATGGACTACATGTCATGCCTTCCTTCAACCAAGCAGGGAAATGACTATGTTTTTGTGGTTGTTGATCAATTTTCCAAGATGGCAATTCTGGCTACCTGCAAGAAGATCATCACATCGGTGACCACTTCCAAGATATTCTTCGAACCAGTGTGGGTACATTTTGGGATGCCACAAACCATCATCTCGGATCAGGAAAACTGGTTCCTCAACACATTCTGTTCGAGCCTATGGTCATGGTTGGACACCAATCTCACCAAATCCATGACCTTCCACCCCCAAATAGATGGCCAAACTAAGGTCATCAACAGGATGATCGTGCATATATTGTGCATTTGCAATTCCAAGCATCCATGCACATGAGATGAGATTCTTCTATATCTTCATCACAGTTACAACATAGCCATGCATACCTCAACTGACCACAACCCCTTTCAGGTGGGGTTGGGATTTCAACCATCGGGTCCCATGGATGTTGCACTACCTCTTGCGTCCACACAGGAAGAATCGTCCCATGCTCAAACTGAAGCTAACAAATCCACCCAGTTCATTGAACAAATCCAACACATCCACCAACAGGTTCAGGATATTTTGCAGAAGTCTAATTCCATGTACAAGAATCACCATGATTAACATTTGGTGCCACACAAATTTTAGGTGGGAGATAAAGTTTGGTTGAATTTGCAGAAAGAACACCTTACAGGACCCCATTGGAAGCTTCATCCACTCCGCTATGGACCTTAAACCATAACCAATGTTTTGGGTGACAATGATTTTGATCTCAACATTCCCCCCTTCCTTGGCTTTCACCCAGTGTTTAATGTGGACCTCCTTCGACCATACTTTCCACCATTATTGGACACCTCAGAGATAGAAGAACAATTGGCATCGAAAGAGCTCAACCTTAAATACATGAAACATGCATCCACTGATTATATAATGGACACATAGGTCAAGGGTACTCATCAACAAAAGCTTCATCTTTATCATGTTTTCAAAGCAGGGCAACTCCTTCACCAACGCAAGTGGCTCACCCAGGGCCAAATTCAACAAAAAAAAATTCATCTGATGGAGGAACTCAATGCAATGGATACCATTTATTCCTAATGGGGGAGGATTGATATAGGTGGATATCTATTTCCACCCACCTCTTCCAATTGGCTCACATCAAATTTTCATCTTGGCAGTTTTTTTCTATCTTTTCAAGTCCTAAACTTCCGGGGCCATTTTGAGGCCCTAAACAACGTTTTTTGGGCTTGTCGCAATCACACCATAGACGAAGTTAGAGTGTGATAAAAACATGTGTATTGCTCAGATACACCTTTCCAAAGTGTTATCATGTGCCTAAAACAAAGATCGTATGCAAAAGTCACTACCCCGAGAAGTTGATGTACCAACTTACCCCATTGGGGCGCACATGACTTTTGGTGCTTCATTTCCTAGGGTTAGGTTTTTGGATGTCTAGGGTTTTATGATTACTACTTGATACTAAAATGGCTTGAAGGCCTCATTGTATTGGTCTTAGGTGAATGCACGTATCTGCCACAACTCTTCTTAGAGATTAGCTACCACCATTCGAGCAACATTGTTTCATTTTGCATTTTACAGTTTCAACATATTTCTTTATTGAATAGAAGTTACGTTTCACTGCATCATTGTTATTGTTCTCTATAAATATTTGTTAATGTTATAGATATGTGTTTCATTTCATTCCTCTCATAAATATGGATCAATCCCACATTACATAAGTATCAAACAAAAAATCACACCCAATTATGTGAGTTTTGTAAATTTGTAGGCCATGATTTGAATAGGTGTCACTCCCTTCAGTTAATGCAAGACAACACCCGTGATGATTTTCAGGTACAAGAGAAGAAAAAGGTTGGTGACCGTGGTGGCATCGATAGAGGAGGATATCAAGGAGGACCTCGAGGTAGATATGGACGCAGTCACGACCACGAATATGGTGAAGGAGGTGATAGACCCCCCACATGTTTCAATTGCGGTGGGATTGGTCATGTATCATGATTTTGCACTAAGATGTGCATGCTCTACGTATATTTTTATAGTACTAAACATGTAACTAAGGACTATCTTGACTTATTGAAGAAGTGGGAGGACAAGAAGACTAACTGTGACATGGTGCATGCCGAGTTGTGAAGAAATAAGAAGAATATTGAGGAAGCATACATTCGAGTACTAACCCATAGAGGGGTGAAGACTAGGGTAGAATTAAAGCATGGTGAAGGCTTGAGACAACAACCAGATGGTAATATCAGTAAGGCATCATAGTCCCATCCTAAGTTTGATGATGCTAAACATAAGTAGTTTCTACGTGATGCGCAAAGGGCCCTTGAAGAAGAAAGAGTGTGCAAGGAGTTGCAACATGCGACTTAGAGGTCTCTTGAAGAGGCACAAATCCAAGAGGAAGTGCATAGGGAGACACATATATCACTAGAGGAAGTATGGATTCGTGAAGAAGTGCAACAGGTGATGCAGAGGTTGCTAGAAGAATCTGTTGATATTATGGTATCTTCGAGAGGTATGAACCTCTATTGTGACCTATGACGAGATTAGAATGTTTCAGAAGGAAGAAAAGAAATGAAGGAAACCCTAGACAAGATGTCGACTGCAAAAATATAATTAATATGAATTAATTAGTACCCAGAAGGAGAAGTCGACCCTAGTAATTCTTCCATAACCACAATAAATACAGGGTGCTAGTCTCTCATTTGAAACACTTCTCAGTAGTTCCAGAGAGCCAGTTCTACGTAGTGCAGTTGCAGTGTTGTGCGCAATTCCTGGGGAAGGTATTGCACCATATTTTGGGTAGGACTATGTGATCATATTAGTTAGTTGTTGCTTGGTGAATTAGCCTCTCTTGGCTATTGGATTGCTATCGATATTCTCTTCTCTTTCAAGGTCAAGGTGCTCGGAGGGTGGCTTCAGCCTATGGTTGGGTGACAAGGGTATTGTCAATGGTAAAACGAGCACAATATTTCATATTCTAACAGGTTATGGGCCCACACCTCCTTCATTTAGTATAAATGATGGATGGAAGCATAGACGCTAGGATATTGAACTCGCTGAGGAATTTCCACTAGGGTTACCAGCAGGAGCATCTTCCAAAGACACTGTCACTAGGGTTACCAGCAGGAGCATCTTCCAAAGACACTGTCACTAGGGTTACTAGCAGAAGCAGTTGTAGAAACCCTAATCTCAGATCTGACACCTTGTGATGGCTCGCTCAAAAATAAGATATTCAGATGCAACCTAACTCAGCGCACCTTTTGTCTCTCTCAGAAGACAGAAACAACGAAGTTGAAGTTTTGGATCAAGGCATGACCAGTTACCAGTCAACCGAAGACATGAGTGAAACAATCAGTATTTTACAATACTCATCACTTACTGGAATGATTGAAGATGACATGTGGATAATCGATAGTGGAGCTTCTAGGCACATGACGGGAGATCAAGCTAGAATCTGAAATCTAAATGAGAAGAAGACCTCGTACAAGGTAGATCTTGGAGACAAAACCACTTACCCCATGAAAGGATTTGGACAAGTCTCCATCAAAATAAAAACAGGTAACTATGTTCACTTAAGCAATGTTTTAAATGTACATGGTTTAGAAAAGAATATTGTATCGATATATTGCCTAGAAGACAAGGGAAACAAAATAGCTTTTTTGGATGGAAAGGTGTTATCATGGCATAAAGACTCCAACATAGATAATGCTAGGGTTATTGGAAGTCGTGAAGGAAATCTGTATAGACTACTAGAACAAAATGAAGAAGCTATTGTACACAACGAAGTCAACCCCAATGAGCTTTGACACAGAAGGTACACTCACATTAACTATCAAGCATTACCCTTTCTCAAAAGGATGGTTGAAGGAATACCAGAGTTGCAGTCTACACATGAAGGAATCTGCAAAGAATGTGCTCTTGGGAAGAATATCAAGAAACCATTCCCAAGAAGCAACAACAGATCTAAGGAGATTCTAGATCTGATACACTTAGATGTTTATGGTCTGATGCCAGTAAAATATCTAGGAAGATATTCTTACTATGTAATCTTCATAGATGGCTATTCAAGAAAGACTTGGCTATATCTACTAAAGACAAAAGACGAAGTATTCAACAAGTTTCAAGAGTTCAAAGTAGAGATAGAAAACCTCATGAATAAGAAGATCAAGATGCTAAGAACAGATAATGGAGGAGAATACACATCAAATGAATTCGTTGCATTCTGCAAATCGGTAGGGATTAGGAGGGAGCTGACTATTCCTCATAATCCTCAACAAAATGATGTAGCAGAAAGAAAGAACGGATCTATTGAAGAGACAGTAAAATCCTTACTAAATGATCAAGGTCTATCCATGTTCTTATGAGGAGAAGCAACAATGACAACAATATATGTGCAGAACAGAAGCCCTCATCGTATATTGAAGGACATGACACCAAAAGAAGCCTTCTCAGGTAAGAAACCTAACGTGGAAAACCTAAGAATATTTGGATGTCCTATTTACTCTCACATTCCAAAGGATAAAAGGAATAAAGTAGAACCCTCAGGAAAGAAGGGGATATTTGTGGGATACAGTGATTCATCCAAAGGTTATAGAATATATATTACAGAACAACAGAAGATCGAAGTTAGCAAAGACGTAACATTCAATGAAAGGATTGCCTTCAAGAAATCCATAGAATAAACTATTGAAGAAGAAGAGATTGAAGAACCTAATTGTTATCACTGAAATTTTGTCCGCACATGGCGACAAGAACTCAGCATTGTCAAACAGGAATGAAGTCATTCATGGCACTGAATTAATTTCACAGCATTGCAAAAGGGTAAAAAACTATACAAAGTAACCAAAAATTGAAGGGCGCTTTACACAAGATGGGTGTGCGTGCATATGCGCGGAACAGGAATGTACAAGGCGCGCATGCGCGCACGACGCGCGACTGTTGGCACAAAAACCCGCGCACCTGCTAAACGGCGCATTTATGGAATTGGTCGGCCTCCCAACCACTTATGGATCAGCTCCCAAGTTGATTTGACTCCCAAATCTGAGCTGAATCCACATGGTAGGCTGGTCAAAGACCTAATTAAGCCCTAAAGAGCCCCTTTTCACACCTCAAAAGAGTTACATAATCCCCCAATGCTATGCTATAAAAGGCCATGAAGAAACATCATTTTATCAAGGAATTTCATGTATTGTTATGCTGCTAAGATTGTTAAGGACTCATTCTTTGACAATAACACATTGCAACATTTCATAGAGCCATTCACCTCCCCATTGAGTGAATGTGCTTGGAGTTCTTTCACCATCATTCTCATTTTCTCATTGTAAGGAGAGCAAGTTTGTGAGGACACAAGAGCCTTCCTTTGGAGGAAGAAGGGACTCACAGTCCC
>ML778964.1:431760-461398 GCA_009831015.1 Picea engelmannii
TGTGCTTGGAGTTCTTTCACCATCATTCTCATTTTCTCATTGTAAGGAGAGCAAGTTTGTGAGGACACAAGAGCCTTCCTTTGGAGGAAGAAGGGACTCACAGTCCCCTTTCTTCATTGTTCTTTGATTTCATCAATTGATCATCCTAAAAACATTGGTGATATTGGTCTTTTTGTGTTTTTATTTCTTTATCCATATGCTCATAGTTTTAGTTTGTTTTTATTTAATTCTTGTTTATAGTTTTGTTGTTCTTTTTCTAACCCTTTCCACTACAGTTGTCATGCTCTGCAAGACCCAACAGGGCATGTAAGCACCCTTTATTTGCTCACAAGGTGACGAATTGGGTGCAAACACTAATGAAGAAAGCACAAAAAATGAAAATGACGAAAATGAACAACCTTATCATCCTATGGAACCATGTGAAAACATTGATTCAAATATCGTACCTAAAACCAAGAAACGACCAGCTTGGCTTCAAGCCACATTACAATATGCATAAAGAATTAAGGTTCTAGAAGGAACATTCAGAAAGAGTAAAATACCTAAAAGATTCTCAAGCTATGCCGCATACATGACAAAGCTTCTAGATGAAGAACCTACCACATTTGAAGAAGCAGTTCAAAAGGGACAATGGAAAGAAGCTATGACGGAAGAGAATCAATCCATTATGAAAAATGAGGTATGGGAAATCATACCAAGACCTAAATAAAAATCGGTGGTAACTTCAAAATGGGTGTACAAGATCAAACATGTAGCAGACAGAAGCGTGGATAAATACAAGGCAAGATTCGTAGCTAGAGGGTTCTCCTAGAAGGAGGGAGAAGATTATGACGAAACATTTTCTCCGGTGGCTAGATATACTTCCATCAGAGCTATCATATCTCTTTCTACTTCCATGGGATGGAACTTACATCAGATGGATGTAAAGACATCTTTCCTCGATGGAGCTATTGAAGAAGAAGTATATATTGAACAACCTCAAGGGTTTGAGGTACATTCCAGAGACACTCACATTTGCAGATTAAAGAAATATCTATATGGACTCAAGCAAGCTCCAAGGGCTTGGTATGCTAGAATGGACAACTATCTAACGAGACTTGGTTTCTCCAAGAGTCATGCAGAACAAAACTTTACTATCAAGTCGTGGACAATGCACCTATAATCCTACTACTATATGTTGACGATTTATTCATAACAGTTGAAGAGTCTCTCATCATCTAGTGCAGGCAGGAATTAGCTTCTGAATTTGATATGAAAGATCTATGTCTCATGCATTATTACTTGGGACTAGAAGTATGGAAAAAGCGTGGTGAATTATTCCTTGGAAAAGGAAAGTATGCAATAAAGATCCTTCATAAATTTGGAATGATGGAGTGTAAGTCCATAGACACTCCTATGAATGCGGATATAAGAAAAGTAAAGGATCCAGATTTTGATCCAGTAGATCCATCTCTATATCGAAAACTAATTGGGTCATTGATGTATTTGGTAAATACTCGACCAGACATTTGCTTTGCTGTGAATACATTAAGCCAGTTCCAGGTGGAACCGAGACATGAGCATTGGATAGCTGCAAAGCATGTATCAAGATATATTCATGGAACAATAAAATATGGTTTGAGATATACCGCATCCAGCAATATAGAGATTCATGGATTCACAGACTCAGATTGGGCAGGAAGTGCAGAAGACAGAAAGAGCACTTCAGGCATGTGTTTCATCTTGGGCTCCGTTATGATATCTTGGGGCATAGGAAACAGAAGTCTGTCGCACTCAGCACAACAAAAGAAGAGTATATGGCAGCATGTGAAGCATGCACAGAAGCAATATGGTTAAGGAAGTTAATCTCCGATTTATTTGATCAGATTCCAGAATCGACCATAATATATTGTGATAATCAGAGTTGTATAAGATTATCAAAACATCCCGTGTTTCATGAAAGGTCGAAACACATTGAGATCAAATACTACTTTATTCGAGATAAAGTCCAGAAAGGAGAGGTAAAGCTCGAGTATATCCCCACTGATGAGTAGACAACATATATCCTGACAAAACCTCTATCCAGAATAAAGTTTGCATATTTCTGAGAGAAGATGGGGATCGTGGAAATAACTCCCTTAGTTGAAAGGGAAGAAATGACTCTCCAGGTTGGGAGGGAGCACTGCAAATATTATTGAAAACATTTATTTTGTGATTGAAAAATAGTCCAGCTCGGATAGATTCTTTCCTATTCGGAAAGTGGATTGATATTTATGACGAACATCGATTTCCCATTGTGGTTAACATGGGAAATCGTCCAAATTGTTGATGTATCATAGACAGTGAATTCCCATTGTGGTTAACATGGGGAGTGGTCTAGGGCAGTCTCTCTTCTTGAGGGTTACTCAAGAAGACTGGCCCACCTCACTGGACAACGATTTCTCATTGTGGTTAACATGAGGAATGGTTTGTTTTGGAGGTTGATACAGGATAGTCTTTTCCTCTTGTGGTTAACAGAGGAAATGGTTTGGACAGTCATTCCTTAGGGTTTATGCATTCTCTCCAGGGTGCACTTTGATTAGTGTAGGAGGAATGGCCTAGGGTGGGGAATGGTCCAGGCTCAGTAATCAGGGACAGGTATTCATTAGGGTTTATACATTCTCTCTAGGGTGCACTTTGATTAGTGTAGGAATAATGTCCTAGGGTGGGGAATGGTCCAGGTTCAGAAGACATGACAGTTAATCTTCCTTGCTTGAGAAGAATAGTCCAGATATATCATTGTTCTACTCCGAGGGCATATATTTTTTCATATCTTACAGACGTAAGTGAAAGATATATTTTTTCATATCTTACAGACGTAAGTGAAAGATTGGCCCAGATGATTCATTCTATTCTAACAATATTTTTCTATGTAGGATGGCATCAGATGATTGTTATGGAGACTACCTGTCTCCAGACAGTAGAGATATACTACTGTGGTAGATTTGTTCCACTGTTTATGACTATGTGTCACGGTTTGAGTAGTTGTGTACTACCATGGATAAACACAAGTGTGTTCTATCAATTGATATTGTACCGATTGTCATAGGAGATTATCTAGTTGGATAATAATGAAGGTGCTCGTGATACTACCAATTCAATGGTCAGTTTGTGCTCAAGACCATACCTCCCTAGGTAGGAGGGAATGTTGATATTATGGTAGCTTTGGGAGGTATGAACCTCTATTGTGACCTATGAAGAGATTAGAATGTTCTAGAAGGAAGAAAAGAAATGAAGGAAACCCTAGACAAGATGTCGGTTGCAGAAATATAATTAATATGAATTAATTAGTACCCAGAAGTAGATATCAGCCTCAATATGTCTGCCAGAACCACTATAAATACAGGGTGCCAGTCTCTCATTTGACACACTTATCAGCAGTTGTAGAGAGTCAATTCTGCGCAGTGCAGTTGTAGTCTTGTGCGCAAGTCCTGGGGAAGGTACTGCGCCATCTTTTGGGTGGGACTATTTGATCAGCTTTGTTACTTCTTGCTTGGTGCATTAGCCTCTCTTGGTTATTGGATTGCTACCAGGATTCTCTTCTCTATCAAGGTCAAGGTGCTCAGAGGGTGGCTTTGGCCTATGGTTGGGTGACAAGGGTATTTTCAATGGTAAAGTGAGCACAATCTTTCATATTCTAACAGAATCATGCATGCGTGAATAATTACACCGCGCAACACAATTATATTTGAAGGAGGCTTGTGTGCGGGAGGAAATTCAACACGCAACCCAAAGATCAATAGAAGAATCACACATAAAAACTACGTTGTGATGCACTGAACAAAATGCTTATGAAGAACAACGCTAGGAGGAGTTGTGGCACATAGCGTGTGTAGAAACCTTACGTGACCTAGGTCGCATCGCCAAAGTTGAAGATCGAGTCAATACCTTCTTACATTATTGTTTACATTTTATTAAAGATCCAGAAGCTGCAAGTAATTTGACCTAGATGTTAATAGCTTGTATGAAAGAGAAAGGAGAGGAGACCACCATATCGACTTTGCTGCTAGAGAGGAATGTTTTCCATTTCAACAAGAAAAAGCGCATTGGTTGAGAGTTCAAGATGACAACAAAGCTTGGTGGGTAGGATATGGATGGAGTCATGTTGGACCTAGGGTCTAATGTGAACATTTTACCCAAGAATTCTTGGGAAGTGATGGGTAAACCTAAGTTTGTCTGGTCGCCCATCCAACTTCAATTATCTAATCAATACAAGATCTATCCCATAGGCTACCTGGAGCAAGTAGAGTTCAACATCAAAGGAGTGAAAAAAAGGGCGAATTTCAAGTCATCGAGATCATGGATGAGTTTGATCCATATCCTTCATTGTTGGGAATTGATTGGGCCTTTGATAATAATACAATGTTAAACTTGAAGAAGAGGTGGATGCCCTTCAAAAATGACACCCTATGTGTGGTCGCACCACTGGAACCATATGAGGGAGACCACTATAATGAGCTTGTATATGAGGATGCATTGAGCTCGATATTTGAAAACATTTACAAGGTCACAGGGCACAGGGAAGAGTACATCAACCCCATCGTAGATGGAGAACTAAGTTGGAGGAGTTTCAACAAGGAGTTGCATACATATCATGACAGAAGAGAGCATGGAATACTTTGTCTCCTATTAATATGATGGCTTAGAGTCGGTGGACATATTAATTGCATGGATACAACATATTCCAGAATATCAAAGATGTTGCACCCTTGATATAGTGTTGATCGACATCCTCGTGCAATGGTGGGTCGCGCATTGGGAGCCTTACCGAGAATGGGTTACATTGGGGGCAGGCATGCATGAACGATTCATAATTAGAGAAACCATACCTCACATCACATATATTTACGAAAGAGGGTGGTTATCCAAGAAAAGGCACAATACACACCATAAATATTTAAATTCCCATCGCACCCACCCACACCCATCCCCTCTACCACCAGTCCCAATTTTTTTTGGTGAACTAGCCTCCAACCACCTACACTTCCTTTTCATACAATGGTCGGTTTCATGCATCCCTAAGAATCATTCACCATAATTCAATCNCCCCCCCCCCCCCCCCCTCTAATAGATCTAGATGAGCTAAATGCCATCTTTGATGAGCTCATGCACCAATGGATACTTCAAGAACTGAGTGAGCATGATAATGAGCCCCCTCGACATGAAGTTGATCGACAAAACAAGAAAGAGGCCACATCGAGACCCACTAGGGGCCACTGCAATCAAATATTTATAAAAGGTTGAACCGCGCTAGGGTGCGTAAAACACATACGCGACACCCCCAACCAACAAGTCTCATGTATGTACAACTAGGTCCTTAATATTTTTACCAAGTTTGCACTAATGGAACTAGCAACAGGCCGTGGGTCACATTGATCACTCTATTAGGCATTCTCACGTATCATCGGTAATACCACTATAGCAAATTCATTGACATAAGCACAATTGATTTAATTCCACATTCAATACAACAGTCAATGTCACCACTTAGCGGGAATTTTGACATTCTGAGCCTCCTCCCCAACCGTCATCCCACTTCATTCACACATGCAAACATGATTGCCGGAAAACCTTCTCGCATTCCCAAAATATGAAAGCATGATTAACCTTGTACCACAAGTACTATATGGGCTCTAATGACCACTTCATGCAAGTCTATCATCGGGGAATATCATCAAGCTAGCAAGACATATCATCAAGATATAAAATCGGCATTGGGATCTCTCCTACTTCACCCTTCCGCCACCATATTCTAAGGATTCATTGACCTCCGTCCCACTCATCTTTCTCACCCCCCTATATTCCCCATCTCCACGATATAAATATATGCTCTCCCCATACAAAAATTCTTGGAGAAAATTCTCCACATCCCATTCTTCATCTTTGTTTCCCATCACCCCCAGTTCTACTTCCATCCCCTTCACTCGGTTCATGGCCCAATTCCACCACTGTTTTGGGACATGTGCTTCCCCGCCTCATCCATACCATCCAATTCCCACACTCTCGTTATTCTAAATCTTAACGTTGTATCAACATCTATTAGGTAGAACCTCTATTCTACTAACTTTCCTGCTCTCCCACTACTAAGTGTTTCCATGCTTTATCCCATTTGTTTATCAAGAGGATCCATTTGTCTAACCCATTCCATGCATTATCCCCTTTGCTAATGTAGAAGGGATTCCTCTTTCATCATCAATACACTTCCTCCCTCTCCACCTTCGAGGCTTGCACATATGCATAGACCCATTTCCAATCCCCCTTCTCTCACCTCGTCCCATATATCCACATCCCTCCTCCAATAGAGAATCCAATACCACTAGCTCGACCTTGCCATCCTAATCTCAACATATAGGCAAAAAAGGATACTCTCTTTGGATGACGCCTTCATTCTTTTCAGTGCTCAATGCATGGTCATGGGCTTTAAGAAAATCCCCTCTTCCCCTCCACAAAAACAAGCGAAGGTTCTAGAGATAACATCTAGCTACATGCAGTTCAACTCCATCTTTCACCATGTGGCCTGCCTCAGTAATTCGCGGACCTGAGTTGATTTGCACCTACAACCTCCATTGATGATTTTCTCTCACTAAGGTCTAGTCATTCAAGCAACTTGTTTCGTCGTATGATGTTTTTCTCTTACTCTCACTCTCTATCATCCAAACTTTTGTAGTTGACTCAAGGAAGAGCCAGATAATAGTGGTGAGGGCCTGTTGGCACCCAAATTTTTGGGGTTTAGTTTTGTGTGCGTGCACAAATGAAGTTGTGCATGCTCATTCCATAGTTTTGCGTGCACCAAAGGAAATATGTGAGGAATTCTATATAGCATGCATCATACCTAGGTTTTGTTAGTAGTGCGCTTAGTATAAATACTACCAAGTGTGCATCGGTTTGAGTTTTTTCAGTTGCATTGGAAGCAAAGAAGATGCATGTTGGAATCAAGAAAATAATCACTCAGAGATCTCATAGAATTATTATTGCTCGCAACATATGAATAAGTGGGGTGGCTAGAAGATGAGATAGACAATCAGTTCATATTGCCCCTGATGCAGAGAGTCCACATGGAGCACTGGAAGGCACCAAAAGTGTGTGAGGTAGTTGGATCAGACAAGCGAGTGGATTAGAGCAGAAAGAAACAACACTTCCCAGCAATGAAACATATAAAAAGGATCTCTAAGCTCGAAATAGGAGTTTGTTGGTTAGTAAGGCAGCTTGCTAGATAATCAGTTAGAGAGTTTTGATTTAGCTTACCTATCAATATCGAGCTCACTTTGATCATGCTATAATCTTGTGATGTTTTGAATATATTCTTGTCTTTGTTTTGTATGAATGTTAAGGAAAATCGCATGGAACAATATGTTGTATTCCCACTGTTTATATAATAATGGTATGAAGTTCTATGGTTGTCCTAAGAAACTATTCAGTGCACTATATATCTTTGTTGTGATGGAATACTCTCAATAATTAAGGATACAACAATTCTGGTGTAATTTGTGTCTGTTATGAATGAGTTGAATATGTTTGGGTATTGTTTCAATTATTAATCATAAATAGATTATCAAACCTAAGTTACATGGATGCCAAGTGTAGTAATGTTCCATATGTTTAATCCTTCATCCCCGACACAATACCTTATGGTCTATGTGATCCTCTTTGCATCTCGGGTAAGACCTTCCTCGGTCGTGGCCGAGGATTGATATGCTAGTGCTTTGGGGTATTTGTTGGACATGTTATGGAAAAACCTTGGGTTTAAAACTCCCCAGTTTTACGAAGGTCGGTACACATGCAAGCATGGACTGAAAGCAATGACACAGTGCCCAATATATGGTGGAAATTAATGTTGCACCCTCTTTTACTTTTAGTTCACATCTAAATAATGGTAGATCTGTAATGTACCTTATACCCTCTATCATTTCTTGAGGATACAAGGTACTTCTTGAAAACATAAATTTTTCATTTGTCTTCTTGCTATGATACCATAATCCTCATCATCCTTCTATGAGTCGGTTAATGCATGCACAAACATGACCATACAGTCTCATTCAACCACATTTAAATCATTCACAAGTATAGAAGAGATGATACTTGCAACATAATAACATTTAATTAATAACATATACAATATTAATTCAACATCATTACAATAAACTATAAGCACTCATGTTTATAAGAATAATTCACGAAACATATGGCACATCACACTATGTTAGAGGTGTTACCTAGTGAAGGTTTTTGTATATTGTACTTGTGAAATAAGTTGAGTTAATGTATAGTGAAGAGGTGAGAGTAAATAATAATAATAATAATAGTGTTAGATTCTTCTGCACACAATAAATAATGTAGTGCAAAAATATGTAGATTTATCTTATATTTTATTTAGTATAATTTATAATTGATTAAATATACTATTACATTTTTAATATATTTAATCATAAATTCAAAACTAAAAAAATACACAAGTCGTTATTATTATATATCATCATCATAATATAAGTTTTATTCTTAGCGTTATAACTGGTAAAGTCTACAGAGGTATACATACCCTACCCCCTCTGGATTTGAACGTGTGACCTCTTAAGAGGAAACACATGTTCGTAACCATTAGGCCCACTCAAGCTGTATATATATATATATATATATATATATATATATATATATATATATACAATAGTTATTATATATCATTTTTAAAAATAATTAATAATATAAATGATTCTATAATGATTTGAATTAATGTGAGATTTATTTTCAAAAGTATTGAAAGTAATGATAATATAAAATACTCTATATTATCACACCAATATATGTAGTTCATTATTGCAAAATTAAAATGACAAGTATATTTGACTTCTATAGTTAGAACTCAATGATTATCCTTAACCTACTTTCTTGAAATTCTGTTGGTTTTTGAATTACAACTCATCAACCATAATTTTTCTTATGAGACCCATTTTAGACCCAAATTTACTCAAATGTTATATTCTTTCTACAACAAGGCCACCTCTGAGTTGAGGCTATGAGTCCACAAGGATGAATTTTCTTATGGTTATCTCTAATCCTCCCACACAACTCAATTTTCCCAGAATTCACAAGTTGTAAAATCTCATGGAAATTTTGATCCACCAACTCTCTTTTCCCTTCAACCTAATGAACAAGATCCCTTTCTCTACCACATAGTCCATCAAGCTGTCCCACTTCCCTCCAGGGCTCCAACATAGGTTAGCAAGGAAATCTCTCTACTAGAGATTCTAGGAATTATCATCTATAATGGATTTTTCTTAATGGAAATAATTGCCCATGTACATTGCATAATTCTCACATAGTATTCATAATATCTATACTTCTATTGCATTTGTGGCAACATGGCTCTCCCAAAAACCTCAAGGAAGAATGAATGAAAAATTCCCCCACTACAACCAAAAGTCAAGGATTATATTTGCATGCGCCTAACTCAACATGTGTCTTCCTAAGAATCCCATGTACTTCACTTGGCAATTAATCCCAAGGTTGATTTAACTTAGGATAATATAAGACAAGGACACATGCTTAGGATCAAATTTATGTTATTTTACTTTGGCCCTCTTTTGAGCGTCGTAAGGTCCCTTTCACTCCTCTCTTGTGTAATCATACCCCCCCATGTATTTCATCCTTCTCCCTTTGCAACTGGTGATGTATTTTTTTATTATTCAATGTACAATTTACATATTTACATCATTGTTTGGATCTCGACCTTTCATCATATATAAATTTATACATTATCAATTTGGGGATCAAAACTAGGGTGCTACATTCCCCTCCCCCTAAATTTTGTACCATCCTCGGTGCACATCACCACTATATTCATTTTCTTACATTAAAATTTCAAAACAAGGGTAGGTGTTCCTCCCACATCGGATCTTCTAGCGTACATGTCACTTTTTCAGGGCTAGAGTAAGTCCACTATACCTTTAGCTACCCTGTGACTCTATTTCATAGCAATGTGACCTTCCTGTCTAGTATATGCATTGGCTACACTTGGATGTCTCCTTCTAGCTCCACCTGAGTCAAAGTCCAGTGAATGACATGGTTAGGGTCATGTAGACATTTTTCCAATAATGACACATGAAATACATTATGCACTTTCATGGAAGCAAGTGATGAAATCATGTATGAAATTGGTACTATTATATCCAATATCTCAAATGGACCTTAAAACATAGCTTCTATCTTGGTGCAACTTCCCTACTTCAAAGAACTCTTCTTTTCTTAATCTTAACCATTTGTTTTTCCATTTCTCTAAGAAACCTTGTCCCAAGTACTACTCTATCTATTGGATTATCCCAACTAACTAGAGTGTTTTGTCTTCTACCATATAAAGTTTCAAATGGATTCATCTTTAATGATGCTTGATATCCATTATTATAGGAAAATTCAACCAAATGCAAGTAGTCCTCCCACTTGGATGGTTTATCCATCACATACATTCTTAACATGTCTTCAATCACTTTATTGACTCCCTCTACTTGCCCATGTGGATGGTAGGCTATTCTAAAATTCAGTTATCTCCCAAAAACTTTGAACAATCCCTTCCTAAAGTTTGAAGTAAAATTTGGATCTCTATCTGGGACAATTTCCTTAGGTACTCCATGCAACCTAGAAATACTCTTCATATAAATTTATGCTATGTCAACTGTCTTATGATTCAATTTAACTGGAATAAAGTGAGCATATTTTGTTAATTTATCCACCACTACCATTATTGAGCCATGTTTCCTTGTTGTCTTTGAAAATTAGTGATAAAGTCAATGGTTGTCACTTTACATTTCCACTCTAAAATTGGTAATGAATGTAGCAAATTTGTTGGATGTCTATGCTCAGCCTTACTCTTTGGCATTCCATACACCTAGTTATATAATCAACAACATCATTTTGTATTACTAGCTAGAAGTATTGGCTTCTTACTATTGCAATTGTCTTCTCATAACTAAGATGTCCAACATATGGAACATTATGCATTTCTTTTAATACCAACTTCCTTAGTTCATGAGAATTGGGAACATACACTATTTTTATGCATAAGTATCCCATGTTCTTTCAACTTATACACTTTATATTATTGTTGTGTATTTTCTTGTTTCAATTTCTTTTTTACTTATAGGTAATGTGCATTGGAAATAAGAGATTCCAAAATTCTAATCTTTAAATATGATTTGCACATGCTAATGGTTGTAGCATGTATCCTTCTATTGAGTGCATCAACAACCTTATTATCTTTTACTTTGATATATTTAAGCTCAAAATCATATTCACTGCGAAATTCCAAGCATCTTGTTTGCTTGACATTTAAATTATGTTGTTCAAATGAATATTTCAAACTATTGTGGTATACCCTTAACTCAAATTTTCTTCCCATTAAGTAATGCCTCCACATTTTCAATGCATGCACTATTGCAACAAGCTCCATGTCATGTATGTCATAGTACTTCTCATGCTTAATCTTTTTGGACTCATAAAAAATCACATGTCCATTCTAAGTAAAGACTCCACCAAGTCCCTCTTTGCAAGCATATGTACACACCATAAAATGTTCATTTTCTTAAGTAATCTTCATAATGAGTGCACTAGTAAGAAATTCCTTCAATAGATTGAAGTTTTCTTCACACTTTGGTGTCCATTAAAATTTAATTCATTTCTTTTGTAAATATGTAATGAGATGAGAAATCTTGGAGATTCCTTCTATGAATCTCATGTAGTATCCAACAAGCCCCATTAATGACCTTACCTCTGTTGTATTCTTAGGTGTTGGCTATTCACTAATAGCTTCAATCTTCTATGGATCCACTATCATCCCCTCTGAAATTTTATTTCCCAAGTAATGGATCTGTCTCTAATAAAAAGAACAGTTTCTTAGCTTAGCATACAATTGATGTTATCTTAGAACTTGTACTACCAATATGATGTATTTTTATCCTCTTCTGCACCACTACAAATTCATAGTGTCCATGCTTGGTTTTAAAAGATGAGTTTTTGATGTCTTCATCCTTTATCCTTACCCGGTGGTAGCCTAACCTCAAGTCTATCTTTGAAAATATCTTTGCTCTTCTTAGCTAATCAAACAAATCATGAATTCTAGGTAGAGGATATTTATTCTTTATAATGAATTTGTTCAGTTGTCTAAAATCAATGCACAACCTCAAAGTTCCATCGATCTTCTTCACAAAGAGCATTGGTGCTCCCTAGGGTGAGACACTTGAGTGTATGTATCCCTTCTTTAACAATTCTTCTAACTGGTGTGCTCATTCTATCTGGAATATTTCATAACAATGCAACTCCAAGCATTAAATCAATATATATATATATATATATATATATATATATATATATATATATATATATATATTGAAAAACCTATTATTTCCCAAAATACATACATACATATAGTCAAACATGATAGAGGTTGAAGGTAAGATTGCAAATCAACCTATTGCTATTTTAATTGATTCAAGAGAAAGTCATAGTTACATTTCCCCTAATTTGGTTGAACGCTTTCATTTGAAGAGAAGTAAGCAAGCGAAATCATGGTTGGTTCAACTAGATATCGTAACTAAAAGAAAAATTAATGAAATTGTTAAAGACTGTCCATTAGATATGAATGGTGTTAGCACTATTATAGATATGAAAATAATACCTCTTGGCTCATACTTTTACTTGTCTTAATGAAGAAGGGTAAAAGAGAACAATGAAATGAATTCCAAGACCCATTTCTATAAGGGAGATTTCATCCTTACAACTAAAAAGATGTTTAAGGAAAGGATGTGAATAGTATGCAACTCCTGTAAAAGAGACAACCAAGATCAAAGGTCCAAGTCTTGAGGACTTTCCAATGTTTCAAGAACATGAATATGTATTTTGGGAAATACTGGGTTTTCCACCAAATATATATATATATATGGAAATACTGGGTTTTCTATATATATGTTTTCCACTTTCTCTTAAATTAATTATAAAAAAATATATATTAAAAAGACTTTCTCTTAAATTAAATTATCCTTTATATATTCCCATCATATTTCAAATTCAAAATATTTATAACCTATATTTTCAATAAAAATAAAATATTGAAATTATAGTCATCCCCATCAAATACAAAGTATATCCAATAAATTTATACTTATTTTAGTTCATTCTACAATCAGTATATTACTATACCATCGATTTGCTCTACAATCAGGATATTACTATACCTTCTCTAATTTATTAAAGCTGTTTCGCTCCAACAAAAAATTGTGAATTAAAACAAAAAAAAATCAGAAACATGGTAAGCAGGTAGGTTCCCTTGGGCGCACTTTGTACTGCAATGGCCATTTAACATTTCCGGAGGCAGAGGCTTTGGAGCTTCATGCCCCCTCACATGAATGGCCATATATTCTCTGCAACAACAAACAGAAAAAGGTCTGAGAAATACATCCCTTCATTGTTCATTCCAATTTTTTTTGCATGAAAGCCCACTCTTAATTTCCTCTGCTGCCGCTGGTAACGACCATTCATCAGAAAAAATAATGAATGATATTACTCTCTGTAAATCAAACTGTCAACCATATTCCCGAAACACCGATTCCCGATGGTGGCAACTCCTGACAGTAATCATCATATCAATATTGCTGTCATCCTGAGGATAAGCTATGTCACAGCACGGCCTTCTCGGCGCCTGCAAAAACAAACGTAAAAATCTCAGCACAGTAGATTATAACATGGAATTATTCTGTTCTAATTAATCAAGAGGAATCGTGTTAATTACCAGGGTCGAATCATGCTCCAGTACTTGAGAGAAAACTGCGATTCTGTCCACGTTATCTGAAACATTTTTGCTCAAATTGCACTGGTTGCTGTCGATACCAGCTTCGGTCTGGTATTTGCTAACAATACCCCCAAGCGTATTATTATTATTAATAAAATTAACGGTCTCCATGAACAAAACCCTCGGTCTGTCACAGCGGTTGCTCGGGACGCGCCGAGTATTGAACATGAAGGGGAACTTCCCATACATCCAGGGCCAGAAGGTCAGCATGGGGTATTCCAGGATGCGAGGAGTCTCGATTCTGTTATAAATCTGGACGGCATAGCCCCAGGAAACAGAAACCGTCCAATTCCGTCTCTTGTCGTAGCAGATGCTCTGCTGGAGGACACGCCCGGGATCGATCCTCGCGGCCTTCATCAGATGCTTCAGCGCCGAGGTTCTCGTCATTCGGGGGAATATGGGCTCCATTGCATCCAGGTGATGGAAAGAAATTAAGGGCGCTAAAGGGTGAGACGACAGGAGACCGAACAAGCTGCCATGAAGATCAAGCTGCCAAAATAAAATGATTAAACCATTGGAAACTTTGATATTCATTGTATATCTCAAATGCAGAATATTGAAAGTTAATATTGAAATAAATATATGATTCCTAAACTAAAGAGTTAGCTTAATAGGTCGCTAAAGAGATGTGAGGTTTGTGGTTTAAATACTTCAACACCGCATTAATCCAATAATTAAAATTTAAAAAAAAAAATGGCATTTTAGATTATGTTGGATTTCCACTAAAAGAGATTGCAGGTAAAGGTAAACAATTCATGAATCATGGGGAAGGGAGTAGGTTAACTAGGGAGTAATTTTTCCTCCTGAATTTCGGAGTAATTTTTCTTTGGAATTTCTTTTTTCAGGTAAAAATGGGTCGAGCAAATTTTTAGGGATAGTCTGAGTTTCGCATGGATCAAAGTTCTATGCAATTAGTAATTTTATAGGAGGGGTTTAACTCCATTTTAAACCAACCCAGATGCTTAGAAAATCGATGAGAGTTCTAGATTGGTCAAAAATTTAAAAGCTGACCTAAAAAGTAAAGTAACCTGGGAGGGAAAATTGCTCCCTAGTTAGCCCACTCCCAAGGAGAAGTACTCACAGGGTTTTGGCCCATGGATCATGGGGAAATATTGAGAGGGTTTTCAGATAAAGTTTTCTTCGAAAAAAATAAATAAATGAAATTGCAGGTTTTGAATTCCCCTAAAAAAAAAAATACCTAAAAGTCATCAAATTTAATAATAATAAAAAAACCATCTTATAAGGAGATTTTTAGCTAGAATTGAACCCCAACTTTACATTGGATACCATTGGATACCATCCTCTTAATATTTTAATAATAACAAAGTTTTCTAAAATTTATGAAAAAAAAATTCCAAATCTTAAAACATAATGGTTAAAAAGGGGATTTTTAGCTAGAATTGAACCCCAACTTTACATTGGATACTATCTTTTTAATAATAAGAAACACTCCAAAGTTTTTTAAAATTTATTTCAATGAAAAAAATTTCTAAATCTTAAAACATAATGGTTAAAAGGAGATTTTAGCTAGAATTGAACGTGAACTTTACATTGGATACCATCCTCTTAATAATAAGAAACACTCCAAAATTTTCTAAAATTTATGTCAATGAAAAAAAAAATCTAAATCTTAAAACATAATGATAAAAACAAGTTGAATATATGTTTTAGTTACTTGGATAAAGTTATCATTTATTTTATTGTAAAGATCAATATAAGTGAATAATAATCCCAAATTATCATAGGATAAATCTCTAAACATTGTGGGTATTGTCTATTTAATCTTTCAAATAAATATACAATATTTGGAAAACATCTTTTAAAAATGAAATAAAGTTAAGTTAAACATAGTTAAGAATTACTTTAATCATCAATGACAAAAAAAAAAGTAAATTAAAAAAAAACAAACATAAATAGTGAAAAAAACACAAGGTTTTACTTTGTTGTCTAATATCTTATAAGGTCATTCATAAAAGAGGTTTTAAAATTGTAAAAACGAGAGTCAATATATTATAGGTATTGGGGGATATGGAGTATCTAGGCTTTTATAGATAATAAAAGTATACAAAATAATATTTGGTAAAATAAGAAATAACTAGATCATCCATAAAAAGGGTTTTAAAATTGTGAAAAAGAAACTCAATATATTGTAGGTATTAAGGAATATGGAATATCGAAAATTTATAGATAATAAAAATATTAAAAATGATATTTGGTAAAAATAAAAAATAACTAGTAAATATAAAGTTTTTATTTATTAAAAAAATATATTGGAAAGAGATTCAACAAAAATATTTATGAATACATACAAAATATTAAAATAAATATACCCAAAATGAATACTGTCAATATCAATTATTAATTATAAAAATATACCCAAAATGAATACTGTCAATATCAATTATTAATTATAAAGCTATTGATTGTTACATAATTCAATTTTATAATGAAAATTAAAATTTTAATGAATTAAAATTTTAAAAAAAATTAAAACAACCCATCATCATAACTAATTTTTTTTATAATATCTAAAATTTTATATTAAATTTATAATAAAAAAATCCACACTAAATTACAAAATTAATTGATGTTACCTAATATCAAATCAAATTTATAATGAAAAAATTCATCTACAAAATTAATTCACTAAATTACAAATTTAATTCACTGTAGGACAAACTTTACTCATCAATATCAAGCATCCAATTCAATGTGTTGATTCCTAAAGTAGATATTGACATTGACAGGTTCTAAGAACAATCCTTCTTCCTAGTTTCCAGAGAAAAGAAATGGAATGATATCTGGGGTTAAGAGAAATCCTTCTTCCTAGTTTGCAGAGAAAAGAAATGGAACAATCTCTGGTGTTAAGAGCAATATTTCTATCTAGTTTGCAGAGAAAAGAACTGGGATAATCTCTGGTGTTAGCAATTGATCTGATCAAACTTATCCCTATCTGTAGATCTGAGAATTTGAGCTTACCTGGTGGAAGCCTGGCTCTTTTGTCAATGGCACACCGATCTCAGCCAAGCATGCCTGCACTCGGTGATCGCTCCCATACAAGCTTGAATAGCGATCAATGCATTCGTCCAAGATCTCGGCCAGTACTTTAGCCAGCGGATAACTTATCGCAAATCCCCCTCCACCGTACGCCATATTAAACGAATGCGCCACGTTCTGCTCGCTGCACTCAGAAATGGAGCCGATGTAGTAGAATTGATTATGATCATATTTGTTGAGAACCCGCACCAGGTTCTCTGTAACAAAAACCGTATCGTCATCGCCCATCACCAACCATTTCACATTTGGGAGCCCCAACCTGTAAGTCTCCAGCACGATCCGGGCGAGCCGAATTGCAGAACGGGGGGCGTTGGGGTGCGTGAATTTGAAGTGTGAAGTGTCCTCCGACACCCTGATCGGCGGATCACTGGAAATATTCGACGGACGGTCGAGCCAAACGAATCCTCTGGTTATTCCCGGCTTCCACCAGACATCGACGTATTGTTTTCTCTTCTGCCAAATCTCGGCCGACGAGGCAATGCCGAAGACAATATCCTGAAGCCCGGTGGCACTGCTCTGAATCCGGCTACCGGTCTCGGCAAGACGAATAATCCCTCTGTTGCTCCCCATAACCAGAGACGCCCAGCAGTTGGAATTCATCCAGCAGGGGTGCGTGGAAACGGTGAGAAACAGCACATAGAAAGCCCAGCCGAACATTATAAGCGCGGCTCCTCCTTTCAGAGCTATCCAACACCATCCCTCCACATTTGAGCAGGCATTACGCTGAGGCTTATACTGCCGCGGACTGCTCATGATTTCACTTCCATCCAAGTCTTTTAAGCTCTGCCGTATAAAAAAATTCAGACTTAGATCTCCAGCCTCTGCCTCCTCCGCCTCTAATTAGCCGGAAGTCTCCCCATATGTAGGATCTGATTTATATTTTGGCTTCACACTATTGCCACCTCCACAACAAACTATGATATGGAAATTATTTTTCCGGATATTTTGTGGGGGCTGTGACCCGCTTTAAATGAAAAGCCAAGCCCATAAACCCCGGTTCCCCGGCTCCATGGGACCATCATGTTATTTCTGTGTGGCCGTGGGTTCCACCGACTAAAAGCATTCCCGTGTCCCTTAGCTAATTTGCACTTTATCTTTACACATTATTCCATGCGACCTTTGCTAAATTTAGGGTATTGTGTTCACTTTCTATTATCGTCACATTGTCGGTGCTTGGGCATTCTCAATGGCTGAAGGAATCACATTCCTTTGTTCCTTATTCAAATGGGGGCTAAGAGTGCAAGTCTCTATTCAAATGGGGGCTAAGAGTGCAAGTCTCATAATGAATTAGTTAAAGTATCCTCATTTTCGTGATAAATTTTGGTGAAAATTTTAAATTTAGTTAAATTTTTAATTATGTTATTATAAATTAATTTAAAGGTTGGAAAAATAGATTAGAGTTTAGAATTAATGAGAATTCTTATTATTTTTTTTAGGTTACGTGTAGATGTGGACTTGTAATAAGAAATTTGCTTCCTGCCAAACAATATGCATTAATTACTAGAGTATTTAATGCTTTATATATTGGGAATCATGATATACATTGTCCCATGTGAAGGTATTTTAGATGGGACGATGTTTATGTGAAAATGCTTTAGGTCAATCCATATATATATCCCGGCATATAAAAACATTAAATGCTTGGTGTTAGGTGTATATTGTTTGTCATTATAAAATGTTTAGTAAATTTTTTGTTACAAGTCCACATTTATAAGTAACCTCATAATAATCTATTTTTAAGGTCATGACTAAGCCACGATTTTGAGACCCCCTCATAGAATTGGGTGTATATTGATAATCTTTTATCACCATCATCTTGTAATTTATTATATTAATTGAAGTAAAGTGTTTTTTAATGTAGGTGATGAGTTATACTAAATTTAAATTTAATTAATATTTACTAATATTTTAATTTATATATATATAAAGATTTTATTATTATATTATTTTTAATTATTATGATTAACATTCTCTATAGTCAAATCACTAAGTAAAAAGGATCCTTGTCCTACAAACAAGGAGATAAATAAATATAGTCAAACCACTAAGTAAAGAAAATCCTTGTCCCATAAATAAATAAAAGGAATTTCATACACAATTTTGAATTTGGTCCAGCTCAATAATAATATTAAAATTAAATTAATTTTATTATTAATTTGATTTATTATTATTATTTTAAATTATTTGTATTTAATTATAATATTATTAAATTAGATTAATAAATTAACAAATGATTGGTTTTTTAGGTCAAATAAAGTTCCAAAATTTCTTATCATTAAAGAATTTTCCTTAAGAAGAAAGTTGAGATAACCCACTTATTAACTTAAGTCATACACGATATAAGAAAAACAAAAACAAAAGGAGGATTCAAATAATTTTATAATAAATTCTATTCCACTACGAAATCTCCTACTTTTTAATAATTGGAACTCATAAAGAGAAACAATATGAAAAAAAAGATCCCAAAGGGATGTAATAATCCCCGCATCATGTCAACATGTCGCTTGTATCCCTCTCGCCTTTCGAGGGCAATCATCATACCTAAATTTTATAGTGCTTTGGTTTTCTAGTTTTTTGTCAAAATATCTTAGTAATAGAAGTTTTGCTTCTTATATCTCTAGTCATAAGTATTTAGATAGTCTATATCTTAGATTTGATTTTATTTGCTCTTATACTTGGATTGATATTTTTTCATCATAAACATTATGGACAAAACTCTATTTTACTGTATTTGGTTCTTAGTAATAGATAAGTTATATAGATTGTAGCATCTCTAGCGACCACATTGTGGCATCCCCAACCACTAAGTTGGAATCTGCTGCTCTGATACTACATTGTAGTATCCCCAATCATCAGTGTAGCATCCCCAGTCACCAAGTTGGGATATGTCGCTTTGATACCACATTGTAGCATCCCTAACCACTAAGTTGGGCTATGTTGCTCTGATACCACATTGTAGCATCCCCAACCACCAAGCTGGGCTATGCCACATAAAAACTTCAAATTCTAATACCATTTTAATTTACTAATATGCTTTGCATATGGACAGAATTATGCATAATAATAACAAATATACATATACAACATTATACAGGGAAAACCCATATAGAAAACACATAAATAATTACACGGTAATTAAAACAAGCACATCAAAGACACTTATATTTTGTAAATAGAACACCAATTGTGTGCAGACCTCATACTTTCCTCCCAACCATAGACTCTGTTGATCATAAACTTAGCAACAGGTCACCCCCGAATTAGGGCTAAAACTCCACCTAGGAAAAGGATTCCTAAACTAGGATAAGGTCTCTCAAACAACATAAATGCTCAAACTCAGGTGTCAACTCTAGCAAACAACCAACAACACCGCATTCCCCACATGCCTGTCCCAAACCATGAAGTGTGCTCCTTCTCTTCTCAACAGTCCTTTGGTTGCCCCACTTCCATTCTAGGGATCCAACAATAGGTCGGACAGGAAGTCTCAGAGCCTTGTAGCTGCAACTTAGCACTTTGAGAATCAATTCCTAACAATTCTTTCACCTAGAGAGAATGCTCACGGGCCTGACAACTCATTTCTTCAATAGTCCATGGGCATGACAACTTGCCTCTTCAACTCAATTTTCCTTGATTATTGGCTTAGACCCGCTCCAAATCTTTCCAGGTACAGGTACATGTGATCGCAACAAGGTACATATGATATGAGAGTGAGTGAATGAAGGAATGATAGAGGAATGATAGGAAAATGAACTAAACTTTCCAAATATATGTGCATGTTCCCAACTTGACACTTGTCATGTTGGGAACTACATGGGCCCCACACATGGACCCCCCCACATGGTGATACGCCCCCATAAGGAACATAGGATAAATGAATATGCATACTTTATACTTTATACTTTAGGAATGTTAATATAATATTCCTTTGGGCTTAAGCCCCCTTGGATTAACCCCCTTTCTAGACCCTTAGCCTCCCTTCCCTTTCTAGTGGAGTTTAGACCCCCATACTACTTTTGTTTGGTTGGTATACAACAATGATGTGTTTTCATTAATATATGAGTGTGATTACATAATACAAAGATAGGTTCACTGGCATTTTAACTTTTGGCTCTCCAGCCTAATAGCCACACAGGGACTTTAGCTTCAAAATACATATATACAAAGACACTCTCACCCAAAATGTCCTAGCTCACCAGCCTATGTGTATACTTAAATTTACATTTACAATTAAGGTTTGGCTTAGGGGTATTATATCCCCTCCCCCTTATTTATGCACTATCCTCGGTGCATTATATACACATATACAATAAAAAACATCAAAAGTATTCAAAAAGATGTGGGTACTCTGCCCGCACAACATCCTCGTTCTCCCAAGTTGCATCCTCATGACCGTAACAGATCCATTGGAACTTTACTATCCCTATGGCTTGATTCTGGAGTTGCTTGATCTTCCAGTCCAATATGCAAACCAGTTGCACTTGAAATTCACCTTCTTGCTCCACCTTAATCACATTTCAATCAATGACATGATTAGCATCAAGTACATACTTTTTAAGCAAAGACACATGGAGTACATCATGAATACACATTGATACAGGTAGTGCAAGCATTTATGCAACATGAACAATCCTCTCTATGATTTCAAATGCCCCACAATAATAGGTTGCCAACTTTGAACAATTTCCCAACTTCAGGGAACTTCTCTTGGCCTTTACTTTCAAGAACACATGGTCATCCACTTTAAACTCTCTGTGAGTTATGCTTTTATTAGCATAAATTTTTTGCCTGTCTTGAGCAAACTTTGAATTACGTTTTATTTTCCACCATATGTTCCTCCATTTTCCTAAGCAATTATGGCCCAACCACTGCTTTCTCTACTGGGTTGTCCTAGCTCATGGGTGTGTTGCATGTTTTTTCCATATAATGCTTCAAATGGGCTCATCTTTAAATATGTTTGATACCCATTATTATAGACAAATTCAATTAGATGTAGATAATCTTTCCATTTCGATGGTTTGTCCATTACATACATTCTTAGCATATCCTCTATCACTTGATTGACTCTCTCTATTTTCCTGTCTGACTCTGGATGATAGGTTGTGCTAAAGTTTAGATTTGTCCCAAATCCTTTCAATATTCCCTTCCAAAACTTTGATGTAAACTTTGGATCTCTATCAGACATAATTGTTTTAGGGACACCATGTATCCTGGCAATTTCCCTCATATGAATATCTGCAATGTTAGCTTCCTTGTGAGTTAACTTCACTGGAATAAAATGGGCATATTTAGTAAGATTATCCACCACCACCATGATGAAATCATGTTTCTTGTCAGTTCTTGGCAGCTTAGTGATGTAATCCATTGTTACAACTTATCATTTCCACTAAGTAATGTCAAATCGTTGTAGTAAACCAGTTGGGTGTCTGTGCTTAACTTTGACTTTTTGACATTCCAAACATCTGGCTATATAATCGACCACTTATTTCTTCATACATGGCCAACAATATTGGCTCTTGATGGCTACAATAGTTTTCTGGTAACCTGAGTGCCCAACACAAGACACATTATTCATTTCTTTTAACACCATTTTTTTCAACTCTTGGGAATTAGGCACATAAAATCTGCCCCTGTCCATGAGTATTTCATCCTCTCTCAACTCTTAATCTTCAATTTTCTGCTGCAAATTACCTTGCCGTAATTTTGTCTTTATTTCCACATAATATTGATATGATTTTGTAGCCTCGAAAATTTTGTCTTTTAAATCAGATTTATACATGCTAATGGTTGTAGTATGCATCTCATGCACCCTCTTGCTCAGTGCATCAACCACCTTGTTCTATTTATCCTTCATATGATTTATATCAAAGCCATACGCACTAAAAAATTCTAACCATCTATTTTTCTTGGCATTTAAATTTGTCTGACCAAACAAATAATTCAGACCACTATGATCTATCCTCAACTCAAATTTTTTTCCCATGAGGTAATTCCTCCACATCTTCAAGGCATACACTATGGCTACCAATTCTAAACCATGAGTAACATAGTTCCTTTCATGATCTTCTAATTTCCTTGATTCGTAGCATACCACATGCCCATTCTGACTAAGGACTCCACCAAGCCCTTCTTTGCACGCTCAATGCACACATCACAATCTTCATTAGAATCAACAATTCTCAAAATTGGTGCACTTGTCAACAAACTCTTCAATTGTTGGAAACTTATTTCACAATCAACAATCCATTCAAATCTCACAATCTTCTTTTGCAAAGATGTGATTGGGTGTGCAATATTTGAGAAGCCTTCAATAAATCTTCTATAAAACCCTGCAAGTCCCATGGAGGACCTCACCTCAGAGACATTTCTTGGTGTTGGCCATCCTTCAATGGATCTTATCTTTTCTAGATCCACTATTATCCCTTCCTTTGAAATGATATGTCCCAAGTAATGTATCTGCCTTTGGTAGAATGAGCATTTATTCAACTTTGCAAAAAGTTGATACTCCCTCAATACTTGTAGCACCGTTCTTAAGTGTTGCTCATGCTCTTCTTTTGACTTGGAATAAATAAGTATGTCATCCAAAAATACAATGAAAAAACTTATCTAAGTAATCTATGAAAATACCATTCATCAAACACATGAAGACAACTGGTGCATTTGACAACCCAAATGGCACCACTATAAACTCATAATGGCCATACCTCATTCTGAAGGTTTTCTTACTAATGTCTTCTTCTTTAATTCTCACCCGATGATAGTCGGATCTATGGTCGATCTTGGAGAATATCTTGACATCTTTCAGCAGATCAAAAAGATCATCTATCCTTGGAAAATGATACTTGTTCTTCACAGTCACCTTATTTAGCTTCCTGAAGTCAATGAAAAACCTCAATGTCCCATCCTTTTTCTTCACAAACGACACTGGGGCACCCCAAGGTGACACACTTGGGCGTATATACCCCTTCTTCATAAGCTCCTAAAGCTACATTTGCAATTCCTTAAGTTCTGGTGTACTCATCCTATAAGGAGTCTTGGATACAGGGGTTGCTCGAGGCATTAGGTTAATAGAGAAATCAATATCCCTCTTGGTTGGAAACCCCATGATTTATCTAAATACATCTTCAAACTCTTTTAGGACTGCAAGGTCTTTAATATTTGACACTTTATCTTTAGGTGTCTCTTCCATATGAACTGCAAATATTTGGCATCCCTTTCTGAATCTCCTCTTTAGCTGCAAGGCTGAAATTTATCTGACAATTACAACACTTGGAATACCCTGTACTGATCTCAAGTTCCCTTCCTCATCCAAGCACATAAAATCCTTATTATAATAGTCTAGGAAAACATGATTCTTGTCCAACCAATCCACACCAATGAGGCAATAATATGAGCCCAAGGGTATGATATTCAAATCTTCCTTTGTGCTCATCCCATTCACGTCCATTGGAAATCCTTTAACCATCTCATTGATTTTCCTTTTAGCTAATGTAGCAAACTGCACCAACCAAGGTTTCCCAAGCTTTCTTCTTGGCAAATGAACTCTTTCCACCATCTTAGGATGTAGATAACTATGTCTAGCTCCTAAATCAATTAAAATAACAATGGGTTGGTCATTAATCTTACCTTCTATTTCAATCATGTGGGAATGAAATTCATCTTTCTTATTATCCAAGGCTACATATATCCTTGGTACACTTCTACCCATGTCCCCCACTGTATAAACTTGCTATACATTATGAATAGTCCTCACTTTTTCATCTCTATGAGGGAAATCTCGGTACATGTGATCTCCCTCACAACCCCAACACCCCATAGGTTGTTTCCTTGGTATTTTTCCCATTGTCTCTGTCATTATGGGTTCCTTAGGTGTTGGTTGTCCCTGAGAATTATTTTTGAAAAATGGTGGCTTGGTCCCATTCTTCCTCTTCTCTATATTTCCTTTCTTCTTGTATTCCCAAGCCTTTTGGTAAGTTATTCTTCCTCCATGTTGATCATAAAGGCATTTATCTCTCCTTATGGTTTCCTCCAATGTCTTGGGATCACCATATTGTATCTTATCACTGAAAATCGATGGCATCCCACTTAGGTAACTCTAAATCTTAACCTATTCATCCTTGATGAGAGCAACATATTTTAGCAGTTCTAAGAACATTCTTTCATTCTCATCTATGGTCATACTCCCAAGCTTGAGTTCAAAGAAACCCTTCATTTTATTATCATAGTAACATTTGGTTAAGTATTTCTTTTGAAAATTTCTTTTGAATTCCCTCAAAATAACCTTCTTCTCGTCAATGTGTTGCACTTGCACAAAGTGGTCCCTCCACATTGATGTTTTTCCTTTGAGCTGGTAGATGAAAATTCTCCCTTCTACCTATGAAGAGTAATTAGTAACTGAAATTACTTCCTCGTTCCCAACAACTAGGTCTCTGCATCCTCATATTTCTTGTTCTCACCATCAAAAGTAGGAGGCTTAATCTTATTCATTTATCCTTATAGCTCATCTACTCCATACATCTTCTTATGTTTTCTGATAGGGGATGGAATTGAGCTACCGTGTGCTTTCCTAACTAAATGTCTAGGTGAGTGTTGATCCTATCTATCAACACTCCTTATTTCTCTTCTTCTATCATGAGACATGTGACTCTTTGAATTGCTTGATTTCGTCTCTTTATCCATTTTCTTCTCTACTAAGTCCAAGCTCTATAACAACTTGATGTTGAAGCTATATTGTTTCTCCTTAGATTCCATAAGCCTCTCATTATCATATTTATAACTTTGGACATTTTTTTGCAGATTCGTTATGGTCTCTACCAAGTCCATGCTCTCCTCCTTGCCCTCTCTATTCCCATTGTAGTTTTTCCCCTCATTACCCATGCTGACATGTAGTCCTCTGACCTCATCTTCATGGATGTAGGTTCCCTATGCATATTCCATGCTTTTGATATCTGTGTTGATCTTGTTATGATCTATTTGTTGTTAAATATGAAAAATGTGTAGGCAATAGGATTTGTTAGATTAAATAAATTTAACAAAGTTATTAGTTTATGCATCATTCTGCTAATATTTCTGATATCATGTGAATTACACATCTCAATTCACACTTTGGGGCGAACCATTGGAATCTTATGTCCAAGAAATTTCCAACAACTACTTCCTTACTCAATTCCAAGTTTTGCACAGAAAGTTATGACCATGTAACCACTACCCATTTATTCCTTATGTTCACCCTTTGACCATGTACAACTTTTAACTGTTCTTATGCATCCTTGCACCTGCTCCTTTGACAATTTGATAGGATATCAATTGGGTTTCTTCATGATCATATTTTGGACATTCTGGCCAAGTTTCACCTTCATTTGAGCTTTAGGATGCTAGATACATCCTGCTAAAGTTTCAGGTCAATTTATATTTTTAGCCACGAATGCTACAGGTTCCTTCTAAGTCCTATTCATTTTCAGGTGCCCATAATTCTAATTTAACTCCATCATTTTCTTCTATGGCTCGATATATTTATGTAGACTACTCCTATGCCCCAATTTGATTTTAGCGCAGGAAGTTATGGTCCTCAAAAGTTAATTGGGTCTCAAATTTACCTTCCACGGTTTGGCCTGTAACTCCCTCATACAAGATATGTTTGACGAATAATTTTCATTGTTAGAAATATCTCTCTAAGTTCTATCATTTTAGATGCATAAACTTTATTTCTTGGAAGGACACATAGTTTTGTACAAATTTGATTTTCTAAACATTTTGTTTAGGCCCTAAAAAATGCCCTACAAGATGAAAACCTTCAAAAAATGGAAATTTTCATGGAAAAAATCACTAATTTAATGTTGTAACAGTCTTTAGATCTAAACCATTGATCTTCAAATCATGATTAATCCCAATTGTTGATCTTCCTATCCTTGCTAAAATTTATTTAGACCTTTGTAGGCTTGTTAGAAGCTCTTTCTCAGACTCTTCCCATTGGATGTCCAAATTGTTAGGTACGGGGATGTCTCTGAAATCCATAATCCAAAAAACTATATGACTCTTCCCATCAAAAACCATCCATCAGAAAAGGAATTTCCTTGCTCCTCGATATTTTAGAACTCTGATCTTTGATAGCCTATTGTGCCCTCTCTGTTAGACTTTCCCATCAAAAACCTTCTCGAATGAACCCCCCGACATCCTCCTTCCGAAGACTTGCACTCGACCATTATGTTAAACTAGTGCATTCACCCACCCTTGATGACATGTTCTCTAACTTGGAATATTGACACGACGACTTACACGGAATTCTCCTTCACCCTTAATAATTCCAAGGAAACCTACTCAATCGATAGATTAGACGATCAACAATTGTGTCGCTCATCGATCACAATCATCTTGGGCTCTCAAAACTACACATTATTTATCTCTATTGATCTGACTTTGTCAGACACCAAAACATGCCCAACCTTCCAAACAACCTCTCTCGAAAACACTTTTCTAAAATAAAAACTCTGTGAGCTCTAACGACTGAGAATGGCCCTGATTAATCTAGAGACTCTCATTCTTTCAGGCTTCCACCATCGAGCTTCTCTTCTTTGGACTTCAACTCATGCCCTTCTTTAAGACTTTCCCTAAACCTAATTTCTGATGAACGACTAGGATTGACCCTCAATACGATGAATGGTCCTCATTTGTTCAACTCGTACCATCAGACTCCCCCCTTCAAACTCAACCTCATGCTCGACTCCAAGTCCTTTCGAAACCTTCTTCTCGAAGGTCTTTCAGGAATGCCTTACTATGTTTTTTCTATGATTGAACCTTGACCAACGATTCTCCAGTTATAATTAATATAGGTCGTCGATTACTAAACTTCACGATTGTCATGAAACTCACAGGAATTCGACTTCCATGGATAAATTCAACTCTTCAACCAATTTCCCCCCAAATTTGTCACAAGATGTATGCAAGCACGAATATGCTCAATTCATGCTGGCTCCTGGCCCATACAAGATCAATGTTGAACCTTGGATTTGATACCACATTGTAGCATCCCTAGCCACCAAGTTGGGCTATGCCACTTTGATACCACATTGTAGCATCCACAACCACCACATTATAGCATCCCCAACCACCAAGATGGGCTATGTCACTTTGATACCACATTGTATCATCCCCATCCACCAAGTTGGGATATGCCACATAAAAAATACAAACTTTGATACCATTTTATTTTACTGATATGCTTTGCATATGCACATAGTTATGCAGAATAATAACAAATATACATATACAACATTTTACAAGGAAAACCCATTTAGAAAACACATAAATAATTACACAGTAATTAAAACAAGCACATGAGAGACACTTATCTTTTGTAAATAAAAAACCAACTGTGTGCAGACCTCAAAATTTCCTCCCAGCCATAGACTCCGCTGCTCATAAAATCAATAGAAGGTCACCCCCGAGCCGGGGATAAAACTCTAGTTGGGAAAATGAATCCTAAACTAGGATAAGGTCTCTCAAACAAAAAAAACTCTCATACTCATGTGCCAACTCTAGCAAACAACCTACAGTCCCTCATTCCCCACATGCATGTCCCACACCAGGAAGTGTGCCCCTTCTCTGCTCAACAGTCCTTCGACTACCTCACTTCCCTTCCAGGGATTCAACAACTTTCAACAACCCAGACAGGAAGTATCGGAGGCTTGTAGCTGCAGCTTGGCACCTTGGGAATCAATTCCCAATAGTTCTCTCACCTAGAGAGAATTCTCACAGGTCTGACAACCAACTTATTTAATAGTTCATGGGCATGACAACCCGCCTCTTCAGCTCAATTTTCCTCGATTATTGGATGAGACCCGCTCCAAATATTTCCAAGTACAGGTACAGGTGATGGCAACAAGGTACAAATAACAGGAGAGTGAGTGAATGAAGGAATGATGGAGGAATGATAGGAAAATGAGATAAACTTTCTAAATATATGTGCATGTTCCCAACTTGACACTTGTCATTTTGGGAACTACAGGACCCCCCACATGGTGATATGTTCCCCCTTAGGAACTTAGGATAAATGAATATCCATACTTTATACTTTATAATTTAGGAACATTATTATAATATTCCTTTGGGATTAAGCCCCCTTGGCTTAGCCCCCTTTCTAGACCCTTATCCCCCTTTCCTTTCTAATGGAGTTTATCCCCCCATGCTCTTTCTGTCTGGCTGGTCTATAGAAATGATGTGTTTTCATTAATATCTGAGTGTGATTACATAATACAAAGATAGACCTTTTAGCTTCTGCCTCTCCAACCTAATAACCACATAGGCACTTTGGCCTCAAAATACATATATACAAAGGCACTCTGGCACAAAATGTCTTGGTTCACCAGCCTATCCGTATACTTACATTTACATTTACAATTGGGGTTCGTCCTAGAGGTATTACATAAACTATGTAATATTTTTTATTTTCTTAGTTAATACAGTAAACTTCAACTAGCTTAAAAAAAATGAGCAAAAAAGAGGGAGCTCGTGCAGAGTAAATTGATTCATTTATCTATTTTATATATAGATACATATATATAATTAAATAATTTATTTAAAAAAGAAAATTACTTACCCACTCATTAACTTATTTCATGATAAAAAAATTACTATATTAAAAGAAATGATGTTCACTTTTAATATGGGTGAATCGATAATAGTGTATAGGATAATAGTAATTAATGGTGGGTTGTTTCTTAAGAACTATAATACAAA